>CM046833.1:8691428-8734592 GCA_025618425.1 Heliocidaris tuberculata
ACGTCTAGTAGATCTACCCGTCGATCACACAAAGCCAAATCCTACCCCCCCCCAAAAAAAAAAGTCGGTAAAGAAGAAGTAATGATGAAGTACATGTAATTATATTTCTCTGAAATGTTCGAGTTAGGGGGTGTGTCCGAAATCAGTTATCGTTCGATTTTGCACGTGTGTTGAGCTTGCAAGTTCGACTTTCTCTCAAAGTCAAGTCAATCCCTCCATTTCAACCTAACTCAGAACATTGGAAATGTCAAATCATTCACTTAGCATACTTTATGATGATATTCATTTGATTTTCCACAACTTAACACATTCTGAGGAAAACAAAGTATTGCAAAAAAATAAATTCCCCCCTCTTTTTGACTCCCATTTCGCGGTACTTGGCGATAGCACGTACGACCGCGATATAAACAACGAATGACGTCATCATTGCAAAATCATCTAGTACCCATCAGAAACATGGCGACCGGTGTATTGCGAATCTTCTTTCTGGTGCATGTAATATCACTACTTTGTGTTTCTGTGCACTCCTTCAGACCCGGTTCGAGGGCGAAAACTCTACATTTTCCTCACAAAAACGAAGACGATGGAATAAAACGGATAAGACGGACTATTCCCACCGAAAATGAAAGGCCTGCCCCGCGATCAAGGACGGCCAGACAAGCCGAAAATGTTCCCGGCGAGTCCCCCGGCAGTTCCGGTGAGGGTATTCAAGTCAATAAGGTAAGCGTCATCCCCCTTTTTTCAACGCGGCAGTGCAACTTAAATCGTTTGTTCATTTTTTTTGCTCATGGTGTTCCGCAATGGGCATGCATGTGAATGTGAATACGTTTAGGTTTGTTTAAATGGTGGATGTTTCACAAAAAAGTCAAAAGTCAAACTCAAAAATCTGGGGAGGCGTGATGAACATGATGAAGGATTCTGGGGGGGGGGGGGGGACCATAGTACTTCGACTTAGCTTAGTAGCTTATCTGAAGATAACCTTGTACTCCAGACTAGCTTTTACGTGTGAATAGGCTTCAATAGCTTTTGTGTGTATCAGCAGGCCTTTTTCCAGTCTAGATCAGTCATACATGTACATGAGAGGAAAATAATTATTAAAATTTCACTTTCAATTCTGAATCCCCAAATTTGTTGCACAGTAACAGTTGAAGAGTCTGTGAATCAGGTAATCTAGCAAATTTAAGAAAATAAAATCTTGCTTTATAGAGTAATGTTGTTGTCTGTTTGTGACTGCTGCAACAGTGAATGTTGGACACAGTCCCACATAGGCAAGGTCCTATGAGTGGGGGAAAACACTCTGTTCTGCAGAAAGTTAACTGGAGGCCCTGCAGTGTGGCCAGCGAAAAAAATTAAATGTATATAAAAAATTTTACTGCTAAATCAAAATTTTACCCCAAAAATTCTCTGACATGCAAAAAAAAAAACAACAAAAAGACAACAAAAATGAAAAAAGGTTATCAGCATTCAAAAATTCTCTGACAAAAAAAAAAAAAAAAAAAAAAGGTTATTAGCATTTTGGGGTATATTTTTACTCAAAAATTCTCTGACAAGCAAAAAAAAACACCAGAATTCTGCTAAAATTCTGCTAAATTTTGTCAAATTATGCCTACATTTGTAGCATAATGCTACATGTAGATGCTAAAGCAGTCAAAATTCTGTCAGAAAGCAGAATTCTGCCAACTCTGGCAACGTTGAGGCCCTGTGTGTAGGAGATTCACACCCTGTGCACACTTCTTGCCAAGAGTAGGGTGTCAATCTGGTGTTATGTTCTAACTCTTGTTTTTCTTAACTTAATTTTATTTAATTTAAGTCTTCATCTTCCTGTTTTACTTTTTTTGTGGTAGTCTAGGACTAACATTTTAGGGCTAACTTGTTAACACAATTTTTTGTTTTCATGTTTATAATATTCAGCTAGGAATGCTAGTAATGTTTTCCAACATGAAATGAAATCTGACTTTACATGTAGATCTAGATTCTAGACCCATTATCCTATACAGTATATACATGTACAGAAAGAAAGAAAGAAAAATTTTAATGATGTTTTCAGGAGTTTAGAAATTGATTCATAAGTTTGTTAACAAACTGGGGGTTTTACTTTCAGAGTTTCAGAGCTAAAAATGAAGTTCTTAGTTCAGTGCTCTTTTGCTTCTTCCCTTTGTAATTGTATTATTCACACTCTATTTTTTCTTGTTAATTCTTTCTCTTCCCAATTGCAAACAACAGACCAGGATATGATGGTATATGACCTTGGTTTGTGATTTGAGATTTTGAGTCTTCTGTTTTTTGCACAGATTCGATGTTAGAAAGAATCATTGTGAGACATGAGTTTTTTGCAAGTCGAAAAGAAATGTGTGTGTGTGTGTGTGTGTGTAATTGAGTATTTAGAGACGTGTATCAATATGATTATAATTTTATGTCTGGGACCGACATTTAACGTAACGTAACCATCTGAAAGAAGCGACCCTGTTTCAGACCTGGGTCCGATCTGCGTCAGTTTGTAGGCGAAGAAAAAAAGAGAGTGACCATGGACAGTACCGCTAGACCAACTCACTTCCCCCAACTTCCCAGTTGCTCAACAATTTACAATGCTGCATTTCCACCATATTGTTTGACCCACTTCCAAATTATGGGAAGGGGGGGGGGGGGGGGGGGGGAAGGGGACAAGTTGGACATTGTAGTTCCCCCTTTAGAACTCTATTGGCATACAAAGTATACAAAAAAAAATATGCGCCCCCTTTAAAACATTCCAAATTTCTACCCATAGGCACCTACCCTTTTTTTTCCCCTTTGATTGCTAGATATTTTTGGGAATTGGACCCCTTTCCACAAAATCTTGGATTGTCCTGGTTTAGACTGATTCAGGGTTATTTTTGAGGCATGAGATTGATTGAAGGAGTTTTATTGACTGATTCCATTCTCACAGCCAGTCCGAAGACTGGATTGTGATGGTTACAAAATAATGATAAAGTGCAATTTATTCAAACAGTTCAGATAATATTATTCATTGATGATTAAATTAAGATAAATCAATAATTAAAAGCGATACATGCACATGTACATGTAGTTATTAAAATACAAATTGATCTTCATTTAGATTTCTGCCAATCAAGGCAAATCTGCTACGTAATTTGTATTTTTTTGTTTGTTTCTCCACTCCACCATACAGTTTGACCTGAACGACCCCCATCCTGAGCTGAGAGTTCATTGGGCGGGGGCAGGAAGTGATGTCATTATCTGCTTGACCCGTGACATCACGCAGACGTCCCGATCGAAAAGCTACGTCTATATCTCTGACGACTACGGGCAGTCATTTATGAATAAGTCGAGTACAATGTTCGGCACTTCCCCCAGCACCAGGCCGGTCTATGAAAACTTCTACAGCAGTAAGGCTGATATCCAAAGAGTAAGCATCTAGAGTTAACCCATAGCAGTTCAGAGTTTTCTTTAAGTATGAATTAATCAGCTTTCCTTCTTCAAATTGGCACCATTTATTCTTATGTGCTCCTGTATAGATTTAACCCTTTCAGGACAGGAATTATTTCAGGGCTAAATTGATCACATTTTTTTCTTCAAATTGGCAACAATATCATTTCTTTTTTTCTAGTGCCACATGGTTCTAATAAGGTGTAATGTCTTAGAAAACTATACATGGTGAAAAAAATTTGTCGAAAAGTTGAAAAAATAATGATTTTGAACCTCTCAATGTGTTGCCAATTTAAGGATTTCAGAGCTTATTCTTGTTTTTGAAATTCCTGGCATCAAATGCAATAAAATCAGGCAACAAAAATGGACAGAGTATGTGCAAAAATTTTTGCTCTTTCTACTCATGCATCTGGTAAATGTATACATACATTGTATTTTTGAGCTCTGAATCAAAAGTTATTGAGCCAAACCACAAAATGTGGTCAGTTGTCTTGAAAGGGAACAACTAATCAAAAAGTATATACATTAACATGAACGAATAGGAAATAAAATTGAAACAGTTCACATTGCCAATTTGCTCGTTGTCAGTTTAGAGAGTTTTATGATTAGATACAATTACATGTAATTATTCATAAACGGTACAGTGTACTGCATTAGAAATAGACTAAAGATGCTCAGTGCTTTTTTCTCATTTGTAATGTGTAATTCCTAGCATTCTGGATTAAAAGTTACTCCAAAAATGTCACTAAAAGGAGACACTGCAATCATTGCTAGTATGGGCTAGGAGGAAGTCCACCCAGCATCAAGTTGGCTCATTATAATGCAGCTAAACTTTTTCAGTGATCTGTTTCTGTAATTTTTCTGCTTTTATAAATCTTGATGCCAAGGTTTATTCCGTAATTTCTGTGCAATCCTGGGTAACTTTATTGTTAGGAAAAGCATTGTCTAATACCACAGGATGGAATTTTCAAACTCCTAAAAAATGGCCTGTTCATGTACATGAAATGGGCGCTAGATATGATCTGAAAAGGGGCACTTTTTGATAACTTTGAAGAGAAACGGACGTATGTACATGTACGTGTACTTTTAAAGATGAAATTTTTGTGGAGTTTAAAAAGGTGCATACAGTACATGTACATGTGTACATGTACACATGGTTTGAAAATTTGTTGTATTCTGTGGTTTTGAAAGATTTTTTCTTAGGGTTCGAAAAGGGATATTTTTCCACAAAAAAGTGTGGTTGTAATAGAAAAAAGCAATCATCTGGTTAAAATAATGATATTCCGCCTTTATATAGCGCCTAATACATTGGAGATGTCTCTAAGCACTTTACAGATATATTATTACTCCGGTCATCGGGGTAAAAGATAGCCTGTTGCTTTTTAAGAGGTAGAATGGTATTCTAGCCTACGGGCTCAGCAGAAGGTGCCTGGGATATGTGGGCCCACAAATTGTAATTTTTGCCCTCCTCCCCCAATTAAAAATTTTAACAGGTGACCTGTAGATACAGATCCTAGAAGTGTCGATCAGGATTCTGTGCTTAAAAAAAGTTAGTGTTGCTATATTTTGATTTTTTGATACACCCTCTACAATCATTTTCAGACAAATTGCAATGTATTGTACATGTACATGTACATGTACAGTGTACATTAAGTAGATCAAAAAATGTAACATTTGGAAATGTCTTTAAATACACCCTGTAATACTGAAAGCACTGTACATACATGTATGTGCATACATGTATTTATTTGATTTAATGTCCTTTAAGAGACACTTAAGAGAAACATGTAATGTACATGTACATGTAAAAAATGTACATGTACATACATAATGTACAGTGTTCCTCTGCATTCTGTACTTTATGTACAGTAAAGTGTAATGTACCGTACATGTGCCCATTGCACTTTATTTTTATTTTTTGATGTTAGTGTGGGAACTGAGAGGTACATGTATGGTGACAGTTTTTAGATAAATCTACATGTACCGTTAGTTGCACAATGTTAGTACGTACTACATGTTTTACCATTAGAATTTACAGCTGGTCCCAAGACTAGACTTGTTTACATCAGTTTTATAAATAGCTGATCATGCATCCCAGATACCCAGACAAAGAAGGCCTCGGCCAATAATACAAATCTGATTGGCTAGGTTAGGGAACTCGCCGAACAATTGCTTCAGAACAAATAATAAAAAAATCTATTTTTGTTATATATCCTCTCATGAGTTGGTAACACGCTGTCAGTAGATACAAATTCAAGTTCATATTCATGATGTGCACCCATGTATGAAATGTGAGCATGGCAATATGGTTGGAGTGCGAATGGCTGAATGGGGCTTTATTATGTGATGTGATGTACATGTACATGGCATGAAAAGTTGGTATATGATGCAGCATGGACACAAAAGATCTCTTGGATAAGAAATACTGTATAACTGAACACAACACATATAAACAGAATATCATGAGTGCATCATGTTTCTAAAGCTTTATCAGGAATTAAAATTGTTCCGTCAGCTTGAACCCTTCTGAGCGGGAGTCAGAGAAATAAATGGGGCCGACGCAGATCTCTCCGCTAAACTCATGAAATAACCAATGTAGTATACATGTACCGGTAAACAAAAAATAAATGACTGACCATTTCATGTGGTTTTTCTGTGAATGGGTTTTAAAGGGAAATCCAACCTTAATAGCAAGTTGCTTTGAAAGAAAGAGGAAAAATCAGAGAAGCAGATTGGTGAAAGTTTGAACGAAATCGGACAAGAAATAAGAAAGTTATGAATTTTTGAAAGTTGTAATCACTATACATACATGTATATGGGAATTTCAAATTGGCTGAATAGGTAATGTCACTGTGATGTAGCTGTGGACAACTCCCCCATTTGCTCTAACACACAAAATGACTAAAATGTCACTTTTTCAAAATGTATTTCTCAGTAGGATCTTTTTCTTTTATGAGGACCTATAACAATATATGCTATCTCCAATACATTTTGAGTACTGCCCCGAGGGTAAAAGCGCCTCGAAGAAAACTGCAAATTAATGATATTTTTGTGTACGAAAAATTTATGAAAAAATGTCACAATTGACTCACCAAATTGCCAATTTGAGATTCGCATAGATGTAGTGATCTCATTTTTCAAACATCCATATAACTTTCTTAGTCCTTGTCCGATTTCTTTCAAACTTTCACCATCCTGTTTTTCTTATTTTTCTGCTTTCACATAAATCATCTCATAACCAAGGTTGGATTGCCCTTTAAGGGCAAAATTTCTCAGAACAAATTATATCACGGGATTAGTTGTCAACGGGTTATAATCATAGAATTTAATCTTTTTTTCATCATTGTAAAGAGGGGAAACTAAATGTTACATATAACACGATAGCTGATTGTGATAATCAAAACTGCATAAAACTTGTGGATGAACTACAATATTTGCCCTCTGAAGTCTTACATGTACGTGTAGAGTAACTCCCAAAAGAGCCACTGTACTGAAAGTGGAAAGAAAAAAGATCAACCGTCAAGTACATGTATCTAATTCCTGTCCTTGAGTTGTATTTCTTAAAATCTCTGAGCATAGTACGATGTACATGTACATGTAAATGTACATGTAGTTTGATTCTTGTACAGTATACGTGTACATGTACAAGTAGGCATTTTTTTATAACTCCTTTATACTATCCTTAACCCCGGACAAGTTATTTTGCTGTTTTAATTCGCAGTTTTAGTCCCGTAAATTCCTAGCCAGAGCGCTTAGCCTCACCTTTTTACGTTTAGCTCCACCTTTGGTGGGGCTGTCCCTGGTTTTTTCCAATGCTAAAATAATCTTGTACTAATTATCCTGGAGTTAGCCGACTTTGGTAAAATGCAATGTGAACAGAAAGTGGGCTAAGCCTAGTCCACAAGCAAAACTTTGCTTAAAAAGTGTAAAAAGCCTAATACGGTACATGTATTAATCCTGACTCTGCATGTATTTGGATTACACTCCATGGATCTTATTTGTGCATAATAGTCAGTCATGCAACATGAAGGGAATAGGAATTTGGTTGTACGGTTCCATGACATTTGCTCCTGCGACAATTGCTACGGTCTAACTTTGCCATGTTAATCCTAAACCTAAACCTAACCCTAACCCTAACCCTAACCCTAACCCTAACCCTAACCCTAACCCTAATCCTAATCTTCACATTGTCCTGAACAAAAAACCAAATCATGACCTTGACCTTAACCTTTGACCTTTTGAGATATGGACGGAGGAGCAAACATCGCAGGAGCAAATGTCGTGTCACCAGATCATACGTGTAGGCAATTTTTTATAAATTCTTACTATCCTAAACCCCGGACAAGTTATTTTGCTGTTTTAATTTGCAATTTTAGTCCCATACTACATGTACATGTATCTCACTAGCCAGAGCGCTTTATAGCCTCACCTTTTTACGTTTAGCTCCACCTTTGGTGGGGCTGTCCCTGGTTTTTTTCAAGGTTAAAATAATCTTGTACTATCCTGGAGTTAGCCCACATTGGTAAAATGCAATGTGAACCGAAAATGGGCTAAGCTTAGTCCTGTAACATCAGTGGGGCTAATGTAAATCCTTGTTTAGCCCCACCAATGGCAAAATTGTGCAAGTGTAAAAAGCCTATAATTTTTACCCTGACTCTATGTTTGGACTACACTCCATGGATCTTATTCGTGCATAATAGTACTTAGTCATTTTTATATTTCAATGCAACATGAAGGGAATAGGAATTCGGTTGATATTGATCATACATGTATCCCTAAACCTTACCGTAAGTTCCTAACCCTAACTCCATCCTGTAAATAATTACTATTGTACATGTATTTCAGCCTTGGACCATTGAGTGTCACACAGTTGCATCACAGTACTATAAAAATTTGAGTCATCCTGTAGGTGTCCAGCATAGTATTTGTACACCAACTGGTGAAGTTTGAACTTTCTTTCATAAGCTGCTCCCTGTAAATACTGTTGCCGGGCCAGGAAATGACAGCAAGTTGCAGAGAACACATTGCGTGAAAAAAAAAGCTTGAATAATTTGACCTTTGCCAGTTTGCCTATTCTTTTCCATGTATTCATACACGAATCAGGAAGTTACCGGAATACTTTCCACATTGAGCTTCGATTTTTGTTCAAATCATGTGAATCTACAATGTATTAAGTATGTACATGTACATGTACATGTACATATACAGTACCTTTAATAGCCAAAAGTACAGTTTTGTACATTGTACATACATGCATCACCAATTTGCTTTCCTGGATCTTGCAAGCAATGGTAATGTGCACATGTAACACTATACTATGCATGCAAAGACACTCGGGACAGATTATTTTCAAAATCGTTTTCATACTGTATATCGCTGGGAATAAATTACAAAGTCAAATACGCGTACGCATGTGTATTACATTTCCAGGGATTTCTCGATGCATGAGAATCAGAGATATCTGTATTACCCACTAGTACACAAAACAGGTTGTCCTTGTCAGTTTTTAAACTTTTTAATAAATTTACATGTAAATTGGAATTATTATTATTTTTTTACATGAGATTGAGATATCAAAACCTTTTCCATTTTCTCTTGTTCTGCTTCTTCTGTTTTTTTTTTTTTTTTAAAGTTGCTTTGTTTTATTTTGAAGAATAGTGTACATGTAGTCCAGGGCCCTGTTTCAAATCAATAACAAGTTATAGTTATTGTTATAAGCTACTGAAATCCTTGAATCTGATTGGCTGAGAGCGAATTTGTCATAGAGATATAGGGCAGTTGTTATCAATAACAAATTTTATGAAACGGGGCCCCGGGCCCCGTCTTATAAAGAGTTGCGATTGATTGCAACTTAATTTGAGAGTGATATCAATCGCAACTCTCTGTAGGGCAATTCCAGCGTGACAGACGGGACATCCAACCCTCACTTTTTGATGTTTTTACTTGATATTTCATATTTCTTTTCAAAGTGATGCTTATTTTGATGTAGAGATGTGATGTACAGGGTTTGGTCAGCAAAATGGGGGGAAATTTTTTTTCAAGCCCCGCCCACAAAATGTGGGCAGGGCTTCAAGTTCAGCGTGACAGACGGGACATGAATTTACCTAGCCATTTCTGCTTCGATACTTTTCGACTATTAAAGCTCTCCTCACTGGAAAATCTTGAAACGAAATATGTGTATTCATGTTATTACTTGCTGGTGTACCTTTTTGAAACCTGCTAGTAAACATTTGAAATTTCATCTTGCTTTTGAGGGAAAATGCCAAAAAGAGAGCGTGGAATTACCCTGTACTGTAAGAGGTACATGTACACTGTGGGAGACTGTAAATTTGCGATTGATTGGAGGACTTGCGATTGATTTGGATCGATCGCAACTCTTTTACATGTACATGTATACATGTATGTATGACAGGGCCATCAAACTTACAGTTAATATTGAGTTACGGTTTATATTGGAATTAGTTTTTAGTGAAACTGGTTCAATTTGCTGCATTATTTTAGATCATGTACAAGGTACAAGATGGATTGTGTGGAACAGTAAAACATACCTACAAAATTTGCTGTAAATCATAATTCACGATTTCACGAAAAGCACAACTTGCATTATGTATGTACTGTAAAGGGCTGGTCACATTTGTCCGATTACGATAACTATAACAAGATTTTTTCATTAAAGGCACACCCTAGAGCTGCCCTTCTATTAACAGACATGAGCATACTCTCATGTACATGTACTCACCATGCAGTAGGGTGTACCTTTCATTGAAAATCTTGTAATCGTTATGAGACAAATGCGACCATGATCCTGTAAAATTTTACCTATAGAGCTCTGTATCTTTCTTTGCTCTTTACTTGGAATTATACATTTCTAACCCAATTTTTTTTTCAGGTATCATTTAATGATTCACCCTCAGTTTTGTTTCTTTCGTTGAAAATTTATTTTATTTCATTTACCAGAGCTTATGTCATGATGGGCTTTAATTTCAATTAATCTATGTTCAACCTCATCTCCATGTTGTTCCTCGTTGCAGTACATGTTCACCGATGTAGTCAACTCACTGGTCACGACTACGGAAGACTTTGGGAGTACATTCAGCACCTTCACTGCCCCGTTCAAGCCTACAAACATCTACACCCACACTGTGAACCCTGACATCGTCCTTGGAATGGATGAAAATGACGCTTCTAAAAGGGTAAGCTGGGACAGTCGTGGTTGTTATCAAATATAAGTTTATATATTTGGCATCACCTGTACCCGGGAGTTCTGGATAATGGGTGGGGGAGGGGGGGTCTTTTTCAGATTTCAGGAGGAAATCACCCTGAGCCCTGAGTGTGGAGAGTTTGAGGAATTCAACCCTTGAGACTAAAGATTTGTTACTGCAGAGAAGCCTGAAAGTGACAACCCCGTCACTTGGGATGACGTTGATTTGCTTCAAAAAGTTCCAAAAGGTCCCTCCAGATATCCAGAACCGTTATACATGTAGCTGGAAGGGAGGCTTTAATTCATGTACAATATATAGCTGGCTTTGTCTCTCTTCTCTGCGAATTAATTACCCTCGTCAAAAGGGAGCAAATTGGACTTCAATCCCATTCAATGTGGAATAAGCATACTTAAGTGTACATTACATTATGACGCGTGCATGTGGATTACAGTGCATGAACCTTTTTGAAATGTTTTTATTGCTTCTCGAAGGGGAAATAGAGGAAATATAATGTTGCCGTTAGTGGTCTACAGAGAATCCTATCATAATGCTTTTTGCTTATATAATTTTAGGTCCATCCAAATGGAATTTTGAAATGAAAGTCACACAGTGTGGTGCAACCTTTTTCATGTGTGTACATGTACATGGAATCGCCCGATGTGCATACTTGTACATGGGTCGACTGATTGTATTGAACTACTGTAAACATGGGATATTTCGCGGTGTGGCAATTTTTGCGTATTTCGCCAAATTTGCCAATTTATTTCAAGTTTTCGTTGTGGACACTAATGCATTTAATGTTTATGAAATAGGGAACCTCATGGGGGAAGATTTCCATGACTGTTTTCAGGGGTGGGGAAAAAAAAAATCAGATTTATATTCACGATTTAAATCAGTTAACTTGATTTTTTAGCCCTGTATGTTATAAAAAAGAAAGAGATGATTTTGGTAGATCTAATATATATCAGACATTATTTGTAGTACAAAACTAACTTGGATGAATTTTTTCGCCCCAAAATTAAAAGAAATCAAACAGTGATTTTTTTAGTGATTATTTTCTTGTTTTTGATTTAAATTAAAGCTATTTAAACAAAAAAAGTCAAGGCGATTTACAGTACATTGTAAATCACGCAAACCCTGACTGTTATTAATACTGTAATGGTAGACTAATGTACATACATGTACATGTATTGAAGGGTCTCAAGTGGCACTGCCTTTAATAGAGCCTTACATAATTATTTCTTTTCAGCCATTTTCCGATATACATGTATTTCCTCTATTTTTTCTCCTCTGCAGCTTTATATCAGCATGAACTTTGGAGGTACTTGGAGTCTTGTGGATCAGGATGTAAAAAGCTTCAGCTGGTAAGGTTTAAAGTTATTTCATGAAGTAATCAATAAAGCATGTACGTTTGAAAGTATTGCATGTATAGTCATGGATTGTATTACCAAACAGCATTGTATTACCAAACACGTACATTTAAGCGCCTAAAATAACTTTCTTACGCATGAGGCCACGCGTACATATGTATGTTCTCCACATTATTTGACACGGAGAATACAGGGCAGAAGATCATAAAATGAGGCAAAAAAACCAAAAACATAAGTAATTTCTTATAACCTGCCCTCTGGTCACCCCCAGTCGTCACCCCGTTGGCCCCAAATCGGGGTAGGTTGTGTGTCTTTTTCCCATAGGGGGCACTCGTTAGGTAATACAATACCTTTTTCAAGGGACCAAAACGCTGCGTCGTTGGGAAGGGGTTCGCTTGGAAGGGAATATTGTATTAAATCTACATTGTCTTTTTCAAATTCCACCAACTTCTTTTTCTGTAGGACTTTAAGCATTCATCATGTAAGTTTGACAGATATTCGTTTGATATTTTATTTGCTATCGTTGATTTTCTGAAAAGTGTTCGGTAATAGCATCCACTACCATACATGTATATTAGTTAATGAGTCTTTGCTCTAAGTTAGCTTAGCGAAACGCATTGGCGCATAATGATGCTAAAGACGCGGGAAAGACGCAAAGATGAAAATTGCTAGTTTTGCCTGTCCTTCTGAAATCAGAATGAGACTTATCTGAATAAAAGTTTTCGTACTATTTTGCTTAAAAATGTTCAAAGAGTTAAATACTAATTCTACATCATAAGATTTTGGTTCTGCCTCCGTAGAATATATTTTCAATTTTTAATAATTTTGTCATATCCCGCGTAATACATGCCATCATGTTTTGCTAAGCTACCTAAGTATCTATTAACCCTGTCGTGACAAGAATTTTTTAGGGGCTACATTGATCACATTTTGTTGTTCAAATTGGCGACAATGATATTTTTCTTTTAGTTCTGCATTGTTCTAATAAGATGTAATGTCTTTCAAAACAATATACATGGGTAAAAACTTTGTAGATATGTTGAAAAAGTGGCCAGTTTTGATTAAAAAAAAACAATGATTGTGAACCAATGTGTTGCCAATTTAAGGATTTTAAAGCTTATTCTCCTTTTTAAAATTCCTGGCATCAAATGCAATAATGCAAATGCAAAAAAATTGGACACAGTGTATGCAGAAATGTTTGCTCCTTCTAATTAAAACATCTTGTATTCTTAATCTTCATGTATGTATTAGGGCTCTGAGTCAAAAGTTATTGAGCCAAACCATGAAATATGGGCTGTGGTCTTGAAAGGGTTAAAGTGATACACATTTTAAAATTTAAATTTCTCCTCTTAGGGGTGTTGAGCCATGGGATAGAACTGATACCATTTACGTAGAGAGACTTGAGACGGACGGCACCAGTTCAGTCCGCAAATCGGATGACTTCTTCAACTCGAACAGTGAACCGGTCATAACAGGGATCAAGGATTTTGAAGTCAGGGACGACTATCTCTTTGCCACCCAGGAGAAAAGTGGCACTGTAAGTTACACATACTTTTACTCGAGAACCAGAGGCCCGTATTCTCGAAAGTGGCCCAAGTTTAGCCTGGCTTAACTTAGGCCGCTGATTTTTTATGGAAGGCCATTTGTCAACCCCTAAGTCCCGTATAAATTACTATATTTATGTAACAAGATAAACAAACAAAATTATTCCCTGGCCCCAAATTAGCATCAGAAATCATTTCTATGGTGAGGTTTTTGTATTTGCATTTAGTTCCAGAACTAGAGGGAGTCTGTGGTGTTTTTGTAGGATTAAAAGAGGGATGACATTTGGCTCTCCCATAATTCAGTGGCCTAAAATCTACACACACTCAGGCAGGGGCTTAAAGTTAAGCACCTTTCGAGAATACGGGCCAGAAACTTTTGCACCATGAAATTTTGCAAATTGTTCAGGATCGTTCGCAGTGACGTGGTAAACCGCTCCAAAACCTCCCCAAAATGTGTGTTTGTTTTTTTTTGTATTTAATGAATGGCAGGTGGGGATGCATGTTGCAACAAAGGTCCTTGGTGTACTCACTTATCTGTGTGTTATAAGGATACAGAAATGTGAAATGCAGTACGCTTTTGAAACGTTGACTGCAGCATGTTTGAACGAGCCTCAGATGATGGCCGCTTGTTAAAGAGGCATGAAAATTTTGCTAATTTAAAAAAAAATGAGTCTTCCAAGGCCTAAAACTTCCACAAATCTCAACCACTAGCGAAAATCAAGAAAGTTTCTTCCTTTTTCATCTCATGGACTAAACCAGTTTGAGTGTGATGTTTGTCAGGTGTTCATTTTCCTGGGACGTTTATAGGGATTGTGGGCTTTCCTGATGTTACCTCACAATAATGTACAAATATTGCATGCTGAGGAGTTCAGTCTAACACAATGTATCGACTGGCAAATTCAGAGTTTCCTGAGTGCAATTTTGTGCGCCGAGGCTGCAGACAGAATTCAAAATAAAGCTGCATGATGGAACATCTTGATATGAAGGTTATTGTATTTTATATTGATCGACGTATGCATACAAAAATTTGTTTCATGTGAAATTGAGAGCATATATATGATCTTATACCTTCCAACTTCTTGAAACCGGAAATGTCTGGAAAACCGCCACTTGTAGGCCCAAACCTGTGTGGGACAATGTCGAACAGTCACATTCACAAATGTAAAAGGAACACCACAATCAGTGTAAGCAAGATTTAATTCAATTACATGTACATACGTTTGCTACATCACCTGATTCAGGGACTCTTACAATCGACTACACTCTGGTAGAAAATTGGGGTTTCCAACATGAAAATGAAGTATTTCAATAAATATTTCCCTCTTCTTCATGTTCATGTATGATCAACCCTAGACTAATCCAGGCTTATACACACAAAACCTATTGTAGGAATTCAGACAGAAAGAGCTATTCACGGGTACAAGGTTATTTCATATAACCTTGTACATGTAAGTGGAAAACACCGAAACATTTGATTTGCACACATGAATGTACGTAATCAAAAGTAGTTAAATTTACATTATCTGAATTCTTAATATGTGAGTATGAGTATGAGTATGCATTTATTGTCCAATACTGGAGTACACAGAGTCTGCAGCATGAATGATTGTGAAACAGGAAGAAAAACTGAAAAATTTGAAGTGACAATAGAAACATTCTTGTAACCATATTGATGAACAAGAACTAAATTATCTAAATTTTCCTATTCACGCAATGGTCAACATGAATGATTGTGAAACTGGAAGAAAAAATGAAAAATTAAATTGTGATTCTTGTGATGGTAGTGCCCCATGCACGTAACTGCTCATGCATATTAAAGTGATTTGGTAACTTTTTTAGAGGCTTGATAAAATCTGAGCTGCCTGGCCTTACATGCTATCATTGTATGTAATATGGTGTAAAAATGAAGCCCAGGCAAAAAAAGCACTTCAAAATCATCATGTGCTTCACAAAAGTAAACATATGCAAGTGACCGGAAATGCCAGACTCATTCTCCCCCATAGACTCAGTGTTAGACTAAAGCGTATGGCCATATGCTTTCGTAAACGGGAGTATTCAGTCATACTGTACATGTATATGTAGATATCTTAATAACAGCATTATATATATGAAAACCTTTCTATGCCTGGCTATTTATTTAAATGGTTCTGAACATCATTATACAAGACAGATATCAAAATTCAACAATTTATTAAATCAAGCCTCCACAAAGTTCCCGAAGTTCTCGATGGAGGTGCACACCGACTTTGATTTTCAGTATTCATTTACCGTACTTATACACTGTATCTATTGTTTGAATTACATACATGTAAGGTTTCTACATGTAATAATTTTTGTATTTTTGTACTATTTTGGATTTAATCTTAATTTTCCGGTAAACCGTGCGCGAAGCGCAAACATCCGTATGAAGCACCTAATAAATGTATTGTATTATTATTATTATTATCCCTTTCATATTGTTGAAGACATGTAGAGCTTTTGCATCCTGCTGAGTGAATAGGACAGAAACTGGGAAGGGTGAGGTTAAAGGGAAGGTTTGGAAGTGGGAAAAGTGAAAAATAATTGTGAGCTTTCTAAGTCAATTTTTTGTCAGTTTGGAAGAGCATCATGTACATGTACATGTACATGCAGTAGAAATTTCACCTGAAAAAGGATTGCTCTTCCACTGCCCTCTCAAATTTTACATATATGTGACGAAAAATTGCTGTTCGGTGTTTGGGCCGAACATTCTTGCCACATGTGTGTGCAGTCCCATACATGTACCCACCCATTTCTTTGTGCAGTGCATACACATGTATATGCTTTTCAACAGGATTAGATCAATTTCTTATCATTTAGGTTCCAAAACCTCGCAATACACTCCAAATCTTGTAGTTACAGTTTGTGCATGTGCGGATAAAGTTCATTTGTACCGAGTACAATTGACCTTTATCCGCCGTCATTTTGTGCACGTACAAATAGGGGTCATTTCAAGGTCATACTTGCATATTGCTTTGAGACAGTTTCTTTTACAATTTAATTGCATGACCAGAACGCAACTTTATTTTTAATTTACAGCCATCAACAAGGAAGAGTTTGAAGTAGTTGGTTGAAGTGGTTGGTAGAAGCTATAGAAACTACACAGTTTATTTTAAGTGCCCAGAGTCAAGAACTGAACCCTTACCTGTGTTTACAATTATCTTAAAAGGAAAAATGAGTTATTGTAAATGACAGAAAAAAAAGTCACAGATTTAAACCAAAGCCCCATGCTAAATATACCTTTTTTTTTAAAGCACAGGGAGTCAGCTTGGAAATACAGGTACAGTATGTACTTAAAGTTGAAAATGAGTTCTGGTCATGTGATTACCTTGTGAAAGAAACTGTCTCAAAGCAATTGGGAAAGGTTGATCAAGGCTACCTACATGTACATGTAAGAATTGGTGTATATTGTGAGGTTTGGGAATTATCAAAGTGATAAGAAATTGACTCAATCTTGTCAAAAAGCACATGCACTGCACACAGAAATGGGTATATACATGTAGGACTGCACACACACATACAATGTACATGTGACATGAATGTTTGGCCCATACAGTTCAGTTATTTCTCATCATACAGGGGTGTATTCCGAATACTGTATAAGGGCATTTGAAGAGCAATCCTTTTCAGGGGATGTTTCTACTACGATGTCCTTCCAAACTCACATAAAAGGATTGAGAAAGCTCACAAATTATGTTTCACCTTTCCCAGAACTCAACCTCTTTAACCCTTTCATGACAGGAATTTATTCAAGAGCTAAATTGATCACATTTTGTTCTTCAATTTGGCAACAATAATATTTTTCTTTTAGTCCTACATGTACTTGGTTCTAATGAAATGCAATGTCTTTGAAAACAAGATACGTAATTATAAACTTTGTCGAAAAGTTGAAAAAATTGTCAATTTTGATAAAAAAACAGTGATTTTGAACCTCTTAACTTGTTGCCAATTTAAGGATTTTGAAGTTTATTCTCCCTTTTGAAATTCCTGGCATCAAATACAATATGGTCTTGCAACAAAAATGGACATACAGTATATGCCGAAAATTTTGCTCTTTCTACTCACGTATCTGGTATATTTTTTAGAGCTCTGAATCAAAAGTTATTGAGCCAAACCACAAAATGTTTTCAATCGCCTCGAAAGGGTTAAGATGTGTACATTTACATGTATAATGCATCGGCCCTGTGCTGAAACGTTGACATTTTTCACAGGACTGTAGCCCATGGATGTGTACTACACCCTGGTTAGTGTTACATGTACATGTAAGCCCTGTACATGTACATGTACAAATGTTCAACAAAATTAGTTTGATAGAAAATTTAGAATACTCGAGAAATGAGCAAAGGAAGTTTTAAAAAAATCAAGCTAGCCTGATTGCATGTCGGAGATTTGATCATGCGGTTTCATTAAATGTGATTTCCAGTAGGTTTTCCATTTTCTTTCCATTTTGCTTACAAGTCCAAACAACTGATATACTGCATGATAACAAGTTAGAATTACTTTCATTTTCTTTCTCAAAATGCACTTACCCGTTCTGTTTTTCATTTTAAGCGCATAGGGACATGCTATCCTGCAATGTGTTAAGCGCTATAAAAGAACCAAGTATCTATAATAATTAATACGCTAAGGCGACGCGGGAGGTCCCGCGCCCGCCCCGATTGACTTTGCACGCGCTGCAGGAGGGGGTCCGTTGGACCCTATAGAATTTTTTCCCGCTGCCCGCCGCGAGCCGCCTTCCGTCCTGACCGGTCAGCCTGGCCGTCCGCATGGTTGTCGCCCCCTTCGCGTTGTACGACGACGTCGCGTTGGCAGCAGGTGAGCGATCTCCTGAACGACCAAACCCCATTGGCCCGCGTGCTTTGCCTCGCCGCCGACCAAATCAGACGACGACTGCGCGTGCGTCCGGCGAACGGTACGTAGTGCAGACTCTGTATCTCTCACCGGGGGAACCCACGTAAGAAAATAATTATGCCATGGGTATGTTCAACAGAGGTCCGTGGTATGTACGTACGATTTGTATCATAGTCCGCTTTGTGATTAGTATACCATGTAGGAGTAGCACCCACCAGACTGCGGTGCAATCTCAATGCAAGCTCAGTGCGACGCGACTATATACACACATGCACAAGGCATGATGCAATACAACAATACACTGCACACAGCACTCAACATGAGATGACCGCGAATTCCCGAGCGAACTCAGAGTCATACATTAGATGATTTTGGACGTAACGTGAGTTATATTATTTAGAACTAAATAATGTTAGAAACTAGCTGTATTATAGACTTTGTTTGTCTCTATGTTCTCTGTATAGTTAACTGATGAAATTCTTCTCTTTTTAGCCGGACTCTGTCTCGGCGTCGTTGCACTCTGCTCTGAGCGGTACCAGCATGCACTGAAGCCTTGGCTGCTTGAAATAACTACGGGGGAAGAAGAAACCCGGGGGGGGTCTATCATCATTGCAAGGGGGGTATCAGGCGCGACCAAAAAATCACGTAAAAAGGGTTGTTTTTCAAGATCGGGCACGTTACGTACGTAACGTGAATAGGGTCTCAAAATCGCCAAAAATCAAGAAAAAGGGTATCTTTTTCAAAGAGATGATTTACGCATTTAGGGTCATAAAAAATCAACTTACGTACTTAGGGACATTCAACACTAAAACAAGTTAAAATCACCATTTTTAGCTGAAGCTGACGTCATAGCCTGTTTTGCATAAATCAACATAAACTGGATCATTATTCGCGGGCTAACTCGAGCTCGGCACTATAGGGCGAACTCGGCCTTGGGGGGAAATCACGCACAGAGTTGAATTGATCGCAATCTAATAAATGTGTAATTTGATATCTTAACTTAATGGAATTAAATCAAAAGTAAAGATGATTACACTTAAGAACTGTCTTTTTTGAGTAATTATTAAATGGATGTTGATTGATGTGAAGTCCCGGTGTGAAGGGAAGCTTCATGAATGTTCCGTAATCATGATTAGAATTTCCGGGTTAGAATTTACAAATTATTTAGACTGCCTGATCAAGGGCCTCATGCAAGGAAAGTAAAATGTTTTTACTTGCTTAGGGTATAAAAAATTGTTGTTATTTGCTTAGGGGTAGGAAAAACTGGTTATTACTTGCTTAGAGGTTTACAAAAAATGATTACTTACTTAGGGTAGCAAATTACACGTAATGATACTTATTTAGGGTGTATTTTTTGCATCACGTTAATACTTGTTTAGGGTGCTTTTGGCGAGTCTCTGGTCACGCCTGATACCCCCCTTGCAATGAGGACGTACAGACCCCCCCCCCCCCCCCCCCCCCCCCCCCCCCCCCGGGAAGAAACCTGCAGTAAAAGCTGTTTATTTCGAGATTTTAAGGTTAACTTTGGACGTGAGTGACTTTGCTGAGAACAAAAAATGTTTGAGTATAGTATCTGTGGGCTCTGTTTTCCCCTATTCGATCTGTATTTAGTTAAAAACTGATGACATTCTTCTTTACAACGCTGGTAATCTGTCACGGCAGCGCCCACAGTCTGAGGCTGAGCTGTAGTAAAGCTTGGCTGGTTGAACCAAACATTAAAAGTCTTTGGTTGAACTCCCAGCGAAGAGTCTAGCAGTAAATACCTTACTGAATACTGAGAGCTGCTTATTTCAAAATTGAAAATAGTATACTTACCATTTTTTTAATACTACAGTTAACATTTGACGATGAATTCATCCTACCATATGTCAGAGCAGTGGCGTACCCAGCATTTTATTTAAAGGGGGTGGTTTTTAATTCTCTGACAAGCAAAAAAAAAAAAGTTTATCAGTATTTTTTTTGGGTGGGGGGGGGGGGGAGAAAAAGCAAAAAAAAAAAAAGGGTTATGAATTCTAAAGGGGGGAGTGTTTTAACTTCAAATAACACCAAACGGGGGAAGGGGGGGGGTGTTTGAACACCCAAACACCCCCCTTGGTACGCGCATGTTCAAAGTAGATTCTACATTACTTGAATTTTAAAACCCGCACTGCCGTAAATGCCTCACTGCGTTTCTTATTTCAAGATTGGAAACGGGTTAGGCCGAATATACCTGTACTCATTTTTTATATTCGATGGAAAATTCATTTTATTTGAGTATATTCTACATCTATTTTGTTTCTTTAAACAAAACAAAACAAAAAATCGTTCCATGGAACATTATCCGTTTGAGGGGCAAACATTATGCTAGGAGCGTTATTCCATTGAAGTCATGGGTGTAGATATAGCGGGCAGGGGGGGGGGTATGTGAATGCATCATTCATTTTTTTTTTTTTTTTCATTGTAGAAAAATAAACTCACAGTATAGATAGTACTAGCAGGGGTGAAGGATTGGATGGGTGATGCGGGATTATGTGAATGCATCAATCATTTTTATTTTCATTGTATTTGGGACCTTTCTATGCCACTGGCTGCAGGGGCATGATAGGGCCTGCCTTCACCATCCACCATGTCCAACGGCGGATCCAGGATTTTGTGAGGGAGGGGGCCAGCGCCGGATCAATGATTTTGTGATGGGAGGGGGCCCAATATTCGGTAAAATTCATGTTTCTGTTCTTTGAATACTTTTCATGTGTATTGTAGGATGTGATTGAACGCATGTATTGCACTATTGCTCATACATGTACAAGTGTCTGATTGAATTTGAGAATTATAATATGTGTAGGTGAATCTTCACTCGATTACTTAAAGAAAATATATAACTACTACCAATTCCTATAACTAAAATTGTATTTCTTGCAATAGACTAAGTAATGAGCGACCTCTATGATGACAATATTCCATACACAAAATATACATAACTAGGCCATAGTAATTAATTTTACAACTATATTTAAGTTCTAATAATAAAACAATAAGCTAAATGAAAACACTAACTTCAAAAGAAACTCTTTTATCTTTATTCCACTCTCTCTCTCTCTTTCTGTTATGTTTATATTCTCTACATCCATTCCTCTCTCTTCCTATCTGTCTACCCCCACTCCCCCCCCCTCTCTCTCTCCCTCCCCCTTTAAAGGGTGACTAAAATAAAAAAATAATTGCCCATTTTTCGTAGGAAGGAGTCATCAGGAGCCAAAAAATATCTATCACACACTTTTATGCATTCAGTCGTATTTCATAATCATTTGAAAAGTACATTTTTGCTGATTTACACAGTCATCCATTAAACGTGCATCCATTAAACGATGTACTCTGTCTGTCCGTCAAACCAAAAAACACCAATCCGCACGCGGTGCTTTCAATCGATCATTTAAAACTTCCAAGATAGCACTTATAAGGTTTCAATGAAAAGTTCACATCCATAGACACCCTATTTTCTCTTTCCATCTCTCTAACTTCCGGTTAATTTTCCCACCTGTTATCTCTCCAACCCCTTTTCCAACCCGCCCCCTCCGCCCTGCCCCCGCCCCCCCTCTCTCTCTCTCTCTGAAATCCTATTACAAAATTTGTAACTATAAAAAAAAGAAAAGCGTCATGTTTGTTCAGTTATAAATGATGTCTGTGTATCGTCTTTGTATGTGAATGTGGACGGACTCGAAATAAAAGACAAAAAAAATTACCTAAAAAAATTACTCAATCCTCATAACCATTTTCGTTTCCATTTAGAGCAATTTAGTGATAATTTCATTAACAAAAAAAAAATGAATATAAACTCACAAGAATGTACACATCGATTGTGAAAATGTTGAATGTGCAATGTAACTTGAAAAGGAACCCGTGGATTTCCACGGGTCCCGCTAGTCATTATTATTATTACCAGAACTTTTGGTTTAGTCTTATGAATTGTATCATTTATGTATCAAGGGTTTCTCCACAAGTATACTTGTATTTGGTTTCATTTTAACCTGAAGGACAGAACAAAGTGCTAATGAAATCATCTTTATATTTAACTCTTTTTAATAACTCTTACTGTGCCAAGGGGTTTAGCTCTCTTCAAAATTTTACCAAAATTTGATCAGTGCTTACTTTTCAAATGTCTGCATTTCATTAACCATCTATTATTTCACAAAATATTGTGTACAAAACTTGTAGGAAATTTATTGCCATTTCTTATGATACCAAACATTATTACTTTACCCAACTTCATGCATAAGAATTATTGAAAATTACATTTGGGTTTCTTTTTTTGTCCATTATACTTTTGTTTCTCTCTTGTTTAGCGTTGTTTAATGTTGAAATAAGGTAATATCTTTTTAAAAATCTGAATTTTCTCTAATATCTTTTTAAAAATCTGCAATTTTCTCTGAAATTTTCTATGGTAGCATATTATTATTTAAAATGCTTGATTTACATGTATGCTCAAAATTTTGATATACATTGACCACCATATACCTTTCCTGTGGTCGAGCAATTGGTGAATGAAAATGACAAGGCTGTGTGTCACATATACGTGACATCGGCACTGAAAGAGTTAAGTGGCCACACAGATCTCTCTCTCTTTCTGTTACCGCTACTGTGCTACACTATTCCAACAAAAACTGGTCCGTCTAAAAAGGAAATACATTATTTTGCTTCAAAAGCATTTGAATCTGAAGTAAAAAGGAAGAGCCTATTTCTTTTGAAAAAAAAAAAGAAGATGATTTTGAATTAAACAATGGTAATGCCTCATTTTTGTTTTTAACCTGATGGGAATACTTTGTTTCAATGTTGTTTCGGTAGTGACAGATGGGAACATAGTGCAAGGAGATAGGAAAGAGGTAAAGGAGAAGAAGATTAAAAAAAAAAGAATATGTACATGTATATGTGAGGGTTGTGAGGGAAGAACTACAGTAGAAACAAAAGAACTGAAGATGAGTAGATTAACCCATTCAAGACAATTGACCACATTTTGTGGTTTGTCTCAATAACTTTTTTATTCAGAGCTCTAAAGAATATACCAAATGCATGAGTAGAAAGAGCAGAAATTTCTGCACACACTGTCCATTTTTTGTTGCATGACTACATGTATATTGCGTTTTTGAATGCCAGGAATTTTACAAACAAGCATATAAGCTTTAAAATCCTTAAATTGGCAAGATATTGAGAGGTTCAAAATCATTGTTTTTCATCCATATTGGCATTTTTTCAACTTTTCAACAAAATTCTGAACCATGTACATGTACATGTATATTGTTTTCAAAGACATTACATCTTATTAGCACAGCACTAAAAGAAAAATATCATTGTTGCCAATTAGAAGAACAAAATGTGATCGATTTAGCCCTTAAATAATTCCTGTCCTGAAAGGGTTAAAGAGCAGAAAGACTGAACAGAAAGAGAAGAATTGATGCAATGAAAGGGAAATGAAGAAAACAAAATGCAAGACAAAAAGTACAGTAGCACCAAGGAAAAGTAATAGTTTTGTGGCAGATGCCAAATGCTGGAAGCGCTTCCTATATTTCCTGATATGAAATATTACCTTATAAATATTTACTTTCTCATAATGCTTTTGGTAATGAAAGAAAAATCAAGTACACAGGCACGTAGAGTATGTTACGGTGTACATGTAGTTGTGTATTCTGTACATTTGTAGCCTTACAGTACAGTAAATGTACATGTACATGTACGTAGGCTCTGTTATTTATTACTTTTTTCATCTTTGATTATGAGTGTACTATTTACTTACATTTTACATGTACAACATTCTTATGGTACAGGGATATTATTCTAATTCCAGTCCCGGGGCTTATGTCTCATTGAGGCCTGTACGGCATCCGCGTCCATGAAAATGAGTAAAAAGGGTTGTTTCTTCACCACCAGACGGGTAACCCGTGGATCTCGTTTAGGGTATCATAAACAGGAAAGTTCTGAAAAGAAGGGTATCAAATTCACTATAGTGATGAGAAAAGATCCTTGAAAAGGGTAGGAAATTTGACAGTACATTCTAGAGCCGGTCAGGAGCAGCGAATCTGAAAATATATATACGATAAAAGGAATCCAAAGAGGTTCTTTTCAATTTTTTCAATGAAAACATCATTCTGTAGTTCAAAATTAAATATTTTTTCTTTAAAGGCTCTTCCTTTTTGGCCAAAAAATGGCAAAGAAGAACCAATCCTCAAATAGGGTAAAATACTATGCAAGATCTAAAAAATTCCTGTAAGGGATCTAAAAATCAGAAATTTTTCATGGGTTTCCCTGAATAGCGTATCAAAATCCTCGTTTAGGGTGCTTTTCAGAAAGTCATGGACGCAGATGCCGTACAGACCTCAATGACACATGTAGGGTATAGTGCACACTGCTGTTGTTGGGAGTTTATAAATATCCTTGGCCTGGTATATACGTGTATATTATTTTTTCCCTCTCATTTGTAAAATATTTCACTTGAGGAGGTCAAATCATCACAGCATCTTAGTATTGCTAGTGCTATTTATCAACAAAAATCCAAGAAATCTGACGAAAAGTTTTTGAGGGCTTAACATTATCTAAACATTCCAATTTCATGGAGAGGGGAATTCTCCCAAGGCAAGAGATACAAGTAAAAATACAGTAATAATCTGTGATATATCTCCCTCAGTAAAGCAGACTTTGATTCATTGTAGAGCTATCATGCACATTTTATGACTATCGTTTTGGTGCTGGTCTGCTTGCTATTCATAAGGACAGCTATTCATAGAAAACTGCTATTCATTTAATATGCATGTACTTACATGTACATGCACATTTATATCTTTACCTAGAGCAATCTTCGTGCCTTGGTTGTTACTGCTTTTGTTTTGTTTTGTTCCTGGAAATTTAATAAGCAGCAAACAATAAGCACAAGCAGGCTACATGTATACAATGTACATCATTCCTAGTTTTAGGACTATTATTTGGCAATGTACCACGTACACATACCGATAAATGTACATTGTCAAGTATGATTTTTGACAATACATGTACATATGATATTGTGATTTTATTTGTAAAGAACCTCCCCATTATTCATGGTTCAGTGGTTATACCTTGGAAGCGAACCAGTAGTCAACAGCTCTGCTCATGATTTTGTGTGTTTGTCTATGGTGCCCTCCCGTTCCATCGTACTGTAATAAAATCGTGAACTTTGATATCGATTATTTCCCTCTGCCATGCCGCGCCATGTTTGGGGAGCATGCACCTCGCTTTATTTACATGTACATGTATTTAGTTGCAGGTTTGCAGTGTGGGTGGGTACAGAACATACCCTTATCAAGTTTGAAATTTTTTCAAAATTTTGTTTTGTGAAAATCGGTTTGTCCTGGTTTATGTTAAGTGAGCATGTGGCAAACAATTGTTAGAATGATAACACATGACACATTACAAAATTTGATGGTTCAGGGGAAATTTATTCAATTTTTTGAATACATTTTTCTTTCAAAAGATGGCTTGTCCATGTAATGATTCATACCCTTGCTGGAATAGCTGGGAAACATGTACAGAATTTTAGGAATGTCTGAAACATGTGAGTCTGTCCATGAAGTTGGGATCTCCATAGAAGTTCACAGCTGATGGCTAATATAAACAAGTATTACTCCATGTACATGTAAAGCAGACACTTGTCAATATTGGGTTTTTATTTAGAACACATAATGATAGTGTTTCTCTGTGTGTGTGAATATTCAGACATACATGTACATGTACATGTATATACTGATCCATTTTAAGAAAAAATAAGCATGAAATGTTGGTGTCCATCATCAATTTTTAATGAAAAAGTGTGACATGAAAATAGAAATATATTAACTGCTTGTTTCCAGGAGTGAAAGAAAAAATTGACCCCAGTACTGATAAGCACTTACATGCATACACTTTAACTTTATTTGTTTGAAATCAAAGTCGAAATGGGACTGATTCGTCAAACATTTTTTATAGCAGACTGTTAGCATTACTGCCTGTACATGTAGCTCCACTAATAATGAATGGGTAGTGTCAGTAATTTCTGCCCATTTTTCATTTATGGGATAGTTATAAACATAAATCTTATTATCCATAATGAGGTAATCATCGTGCCAGTAATATTTGATAAGTAGAATCATAATATGATCAAGCATTCTTAAGTATCACCTTGCAATTATTAGCCACCTGATGAAGACCCATAGAAAAAAGAGTTCTGTAAGAAAAACCATGAATTATATAAAAAATGGGTTAGTTCCTATTTGAGTATGTGTCCATGTACTTTACGTAAATGTAAAATGGTATTCGGTTTTCCTTTTTATCTGTTCTCTGGGCAGTGCATTATGTGCATATTACAGTATGTAACGTATTGTTGGAACCCCCCAGTGATAAATTTCATTTTTATTCTTTTTAAAATGTTTTTATTGTTATTAATTATTATTACTGTTATTTTTATTGTTTTTTTTTAATTATTATTATTATTCATTTATTTTTTTCTTTATTTTTTTCTTTTTTTCTTTTTTTCCTTTTTTTATTAATTAATTTATTATTATTACTATTATTATTATTATTATTTATTTTTTTTTTAGGGGGGGGGGGTCAACTAATAGAGCGTGGAACTACATTATTTTTTTTTAAAACACTAGAGGAGAAAGATTTTCTTGCAGCTTTTAGATGATTATTTCTTCAAGAGACAAGACCCACATTATGAAAAAGAAAATGTTAAAGAACTGTTCTGGGAAGTGTTATTCATGTAAAGAGCTTTAGAAATGAAATGAAACAAAACACAACAAAAACACTCCCACTGAGTATTTCTTTCCTTCCATGGAAAAAAAAAACATATCAAAAGAGCTCCTGTGCAGAAGGCAATCGGTTTTGAGACTAATAAAGATTTGTGTACTTCCTGGTACTGTGCAACTTCACATATTCACAAAAAAGGTCATTAACAATTGATTACAAGGAAATAAACCATAAAATCAACATGCACACATTTGAAGTGAATTTGTTATTTGATTGAACTTAACAAGAAATTACGGGAGCTTTTCAGGAATCATATACATCCGCTTTGAGTGGACACTACATACTTCATACTAGTCTTTTTCCCCCCACATCCATGTACATTGTAGGGTCCCTCTTTCATGAAACTTGTTATCAGTAACAACTTACAGTAATTGTTAAAAGCTACTGAAGTCCTGGCATTTGATTGGCTCAGAGCAAATTTGTCATAGATCTCTGGAAGTTGTTCTTGATGAGAAGTTTTATGAAACAGGGCCCTGGAAGTGAGTTTTGTGAAAGATGAAGGAATAATTTGTGAGCTTTCTCATTCTTTTCATGTCAGTTAGGAAGAATACCATTAAAAAAAAAGGTCCCCTAGAAAGGATTGTTCTTCAAATACCCTCATATTAGAAATATGACAAGAAATAGTTGAAAAGTTCGGGCCGAACATTCACGCCAGATTTGTCTCTGGTCCCATGTACTTGTTTCTGTGTGCAGTGCAAGAACCTTTTGGGAAAAGTTAGTGAATTTCTTATCAATTCAATAATCCCCAAATCTCACACTAGACACATGTGTTTATGTACAACTAATCCAACTTTCCCAATTGCTTTGGATCAGTTTTTTTCCAATTATAGATGCTTGACCAGAACTTAAATATGTACAGTGAAACCTGTCTATAAAGACCACTCAAGGGAGACAAGAAAAGCGGCCTTTATGAGCAGGTGGTCTTTATGTACAAGTTCCTGTCATACATGTTTCAATGCGAAATACTTTTCAAGGGAAACAAAAATTATGGTCTTTATAGACAGGTGGTCTTTCTATACAGGTGGTCGCTGAAGCAGGTTTGACTGTATACCTTTAAGGCTTTTTGTGTCATTGGGTTCATGTTTGATTTGTGAAGTTTTTTTTTTTTTTTTTTTTTGGGGGGGGGGGGGGGAGGTTGCAGGTTCACCTTGGGGACCTCTTTGTATGGGGCATGTTTTAGTGTTGATCCAAGACACTACATTTATCTACATGTAGGTAACCTTTGACCTACACAAGCAGTTTCTTGCAACCTTGTTACTTCACCTGGGCAGAGAGACAGAATGTTTATAAAATGCTTGGCTGATGACTTTTCAGCACCAAACCTCTTTTATAATTCTAAAGGTTTTTTGACCCTGGGTGGGAAGCTACCCCAAATCTTTTAGTAGACAGCCTTTGCAGATTAAGCTAACTTAGAAAAAAAAATAAAATAAAATAGAGTTTCTTGTCTTTGCACACATCTATTTTATCTGCCTCATCAAATTTGTCTTTTTCTTCAAATTATGGGGGGGGGGGGGGGGAGAAAGAAAAAGAAATGACAGAAATCTAAGCTATTTTGCACAGTTGTTACTTTTTATTTTGTAGTCATTTGTAGTTATTTGGAGTGTAATCATATGAGGCTCTGCAATGGACTACAAGTGTGAACTCATCCTCCCTTTTTTCCATTTATTTATGTTTCATTTATTGATAGCACGTTTCCAGAAAATATAGCGATTATTTAATCATGTATACTTTTCCTTGCAAAAGTGCATCGTTGGTATTAAAGTAATGAGGCAAACTTTCCCATTCCATTATCAACGTTCTGTGAACTTTTATTCAAAATGATTTTGAAAGAATATTTCTTTGAAGTATTACAAGTTATAGTACCAAAAGGTTACAACGGTGGGATAAACTTTGAAAATTATTAATACTTGTGTGGTGTGTGGTACTAAGTGCACATTATTCTCTTGATTGATTAAAGGAGAATGAAACCCTGGGGGAAAAAATCAATTTTAATAAAAAGAGAGGATAGAAAGAAGCAATTAAAAAAAAGTTCCATCAAAATCGGTTTCGAAATGAGAAAGTTAATGAAATGAAAAGTCTCACTTTATTTTCTATGGCGATCCTCAAATTTGCAATGTTGCTTCAAAGTGACAGGTTTAGTAGTACAACTCTCCAAATATGTTTTGTACACAAAATTTCATATTTTCCCCATTATCTCTCAAGTTGCAGCTCGTCTCCTTTATAGCTCAAGATACATGTATATCATGGGAAAATGTATTTGACACAACATATGTTGAGTTCACAAAAAGAACAAGCAGCATCTTTAGAGATAATGGAGAAAATATGAAATTTTGTGTACAAAACATATTGAGAGTTGTACTACTAAACCTGCCATTTGGAAGCAACATTGCCAATTTGAGGATTGCCATAGAAAGTAAATTGAGACTTTTCAAACTTTTATAACTTTTTCATTTTGTAACAGATTTTGATCGAACTTTTTCTTAAATTGCTTCTCCCTAGATCCTCTCCTTTCATTAAAATGGATATTTCCCCAGGGTTTCGTTCTCCTTTAATTCCAAGAAGTATCTTGAAGAGTAGGTCTGGCAACATTCATGAGCCTTTACATGTAGGTACATGTAATTAACCCTTTCAGGACAGGAATTATTTCAGGGCTAAATTGATACATTTTGTTCTTCAAATTGGCAACAATAATATTTTTCTTTTAGTACTACAAATTGTAATATTAGGGGTAATGTCTTTGAAAACACATATACATGGTTAAAAGAATTGGCAAAAAGTTGAAAAAGTTGCCAATTTTGAAAAAAAAGGATTTTGGACCTCTCAATGTGTTGCCAATTTAAGGATTTTAAATCTTATTCTCCTTTTTAAATTTCTGGGATCAAACGCAATATTGTCATGTAACAAAAATGGACACAGTGTGTGCAAAAATTTTTGCTCTTTCTACTCATGTATCTAGTATATTTTTCAGGGCTCTGAATCAAAAGTTATTGAGCCCAACCACAAAATGTGGTCATTTGTCTCGAAAGGGTTAACATAAATGTACATTGTATGCAGTTATATTGAGTGCATTTCGTAAAACTGCTTTCAAATAACATGTTCTACATAAACAAACAGAAATAACATCAGCTTAAAGCTGGCCTTATATGATAAAGCATACATGTACATGTGTAAGAATCACACACGACCCATGAATTTCATTCTCTGAAAATTGCACAATCCATAGTACTCATTGTGGGGAGAGTCTGTATGATAATGGTGTGCAACTTCTACCAGTAGAATATTTTTTTTCATTTGACATTTAAAGAAGTGGGATTTAAAACTCATTCATCGAAAAAATGTTTTTCCTGGTATCTTAAATATTGACCATGATGTACTGTATGTCACAAAATAATGCATTATTGTTGTGCATGTACATGTATAATACAGTCTAAGGTACAATAATGAAGACAATTTTTATGCTTGTACCACAAAGAATGAGGCATCGTACAAATTCCATGTAATTCACAATCAAACTACCAAATGTAAAGCACAGTTATGAATTCCATGTACTAGTAATTCACATTGAACAACCAAGTGTAAAGCACACCTGTACAAATTCCATGTACATGTAATTCACATAAAACACGGTATGTATGTTTGATTATTCTATAGAAAGCTTGGCAGATGCTAGCTGATATGGTAAAAAAGAGAGAAAAATTCTTGTAATCTCCTATCTGGAAAAAAAAAGAAGAGAAAACTATGCAAAAGTAGGCTCCAATGAAAGTCTTAGTTACAGAGCTAGATTTACTGCCTTTTGACTTTCATCATGCAGGGTTCTCCACTGGTCTGTATTTTGTCCGGGGGCTCTTGTATTCGTCGGCCTCCGAAGTCAAATTTGCGGTTTTGCGACGGCGTCAAATTTGCGGTTTCGTGACGGCATACGTATTTAGTGCACTGCGTCGAGATGGTGCATTATATGTGGCCGTGATCGCAATGAGAATTCGACGTGGTTCATGCAAACAGATAATGCGTTCGTGCGGGTTTTCGACATGATCATGCGAGTAAAGTTTTTATTTAAGTCGATGCTTGATTGCGCAATGCCGCGCGATCTTGATGCTGTCTTGTCTGTGCTTATAAATATGTCAATTTTCATATCCGGGCGCATCAAGTTTTTGTCGGGCGGGGAAATTTTGTACGGGCGCTAAACTGGTTTTTCAAATTTTACCCAGGCGGAGCCCCGGGTAAAACCACTAGTGGAGAACCCTGATAATTCATGGAATGCACCGATCGATGATCAAGTCCACAATCGGCTGTTCCCTGACAACCGTTAAAAGTGCATGGATTTATGCATGATCTACAACCTGGCTTTCAATTGCAGTTTGAACCAGTAGCACTATATGATAGTTAGCAAAGAGATGCAGTGTGTGCCCCAAATTCCTCTCAGAATCTTCAGACTGTGCTCATATGGAAACTTGGGGGGGGGGGGGGGGGGGGAGGGGGGTGTTTCATAAAGCTGTTCGAAAATAAGTGGTTTCTTTTTGTAGGCAGGTGGTCTTAACAGGGAAGTGGGCTGGCCTTTATTTCCAGGGGTGGTATTCAAATCAAAACGTGCATTAAGTTAACATTTTACTTAGCATTTGGCTTGGCTGAGTAAACTTGCTTAACCTGTATTCAGATCAAATGTAAGCGCTTTACTTTAGCAAGCCGACTTTAAGGCAAAATACTTACTGATATCCATTGTGACGTCACATATCCTGTCCCAAATCATGCGCAATAAATGAGTCACAGTAAATGCGCGCTTACAAGGTTTGCTTGTGCGCAGCTTATACTGCTCCGCGTATGTACATGTACGAAAGCCATGTACATGTACATGTACCTGCCAATCAAGTAACTGGCTTAAGTCTGCTAGGGAGCTGTCTTAGACTTAGGGTAAAATACTTAGCCAAAAATTCAACTGAATACCAAAATTGTTTAAGTATTTTATCTCAGCCGAAATCTAAGTAAACTACTCAAATTTCATTCTTAAGTATTGAATTGAATACGGGCCCTGGTTCCTATTAAAGGATAATGAAACCCTGGGGAAAAATTAATTTTAATGAAAAGAGAGGATAGATAGAAGCAATTTTAAAAATGTTCCATCAGAATCGGTTTACGAAATGAGAAAGTTATGAAAGTTTGAAAAAGTCTCAATTTATTTTCTATGGCAATCCACAAATTGGCATTGTTGCTTCAAAGTGACAGGTTTAGTAGTATAACTCTCCATATGTTTTGTACACAAAATTTCATATTTTTCCTATTATCTCTCAAGGTGTAGCTTGTCTCCTTCTTAGCTCAAGATACATCATGGGAAAATGTATTTGACATAACGTAATTGTTGAGTTCACAAAAAGACAAGCAGCATCTTTAGAGATAATGGAGAAAATATGAAATTTTGTGTACAAATCATATTGAGAGTTGTACTACTAAACCTGCCATTTTGAAGCAACATTGCCAATTTGAGGATCACCATAGAAAGTAAATTGAGACTTTTCAAACTTTCATAACTTTTGCATAAATTTCTTAACCGATTTTGATGGAACTTTTTTTAAATTGCTTCCCTCTAGATCCTCTCTTTTCATCAAAATGGCTATTTCCCCAGGGTTTCATTTTCCTTTAACCCTTTTGGCTCAATAACTTTTGATTCAGAGCTCTAAAAAATATACCAGATACATGAGTAGAAAGAGCAAAAAATTTCTGCACACTCTGCGCCCATTTTTGTTGCATGACCGTATTGTGTTTGATAGCAAAGAATTTAAAAAACAAGAATAAGCTTTAAAATCCTTAAATTGGCAACACATTGAGAGATTCAAAATCATTGTTTTTTATCGAAATTGGCAAGTTTTTCATCTTTTCGACAAAGTTTCTAACCATGTATATTGTTTCCAAAGACATCACACCTTATTAGAACCATGTAGCTCTAAAAGAAAAAAATATCATTGTTGCCAATTTGAAGAACGAAAGGTGATCAATTTAGCTCTTGAATAATTCCTGTCCTGAAAGGGTTAAGTTTCAATGAGAAATGCTGTTCAAGGGAAGCAAGAAAATTAGATCTTTTTCATAGGCAAGTGGTTTTTCTAGACAGGGGGCTACTCTGAAAGCCAGTTGGACTGCATGTGACGTGTAAAGGACACCGCATACCTTACGATCGGTCTGTGATCCGATTTCAGAAGAAAATGTAATATCGTTTGACAAATCATTTAAAAACGAAAAATATTTTTTATTGAGGGTCTGAATAGTCATACAGATAGAAGAATCAATAATGTGGTCTTTGCCGAGTTTTCTAGTCGGTGGAATGGCCAAATCGGCTCTGAGTCATAGTGACGTCACAAAAATCGTACATGTACTACTGCCTACGATTTGAAACTAATTTTGCCCTTATTCCCTGTAGAAAGCTGACAGCTCACCAAAACCCTATGTTTAGTATTCATATTACTTTTCAGAACCTGAATAGGGTAAATTTCATAATTTGTTAAAATGCCAATGTTAAATGCCATAGCGATTTATTTCAAAAATCGGATCGCAGACCGATCATAAGGTATGCAGTGGCCTTAATGTATGCACATGTATGCATTTTCATGGTTGATGGTTCTCTTTAATAACTAGTGCATATATATGGAAGATAGCATCAGGGAAGGCATTTCCAGTCATAATTTGGGATGTATTTTCGTTGAAATGAAAAGTTCCCATATACCCCCTGATCACATGCTGTGATATACACAATGTATTTCGATAATTAATCTCTTTTCAAGGGCAATCATTATTCGACTCTGACAGTGTCTTAGCTAATTTCATGTAATTCGCAAATTGGATGGACTTGGAGCCCCATAAAGACCCATTTCTTCTTAAAGGAGAATTAACCCCAGAATATAAATTTACTTATGTTCAAAGGTGTAATATATTCTTAATCATTGGCCTGTATCACTTTAGAAATAAAATATCAGAAAGAGGGTTTAAATCAAGACATTCTAGCACACGGTATCATCTGCTGACACTTTACATAGGGGCTGCCATTTTCTTGATGATATGGAGTTGTACATGAACTATTGGAAACTGTTCCGGTCAGGAAGATATTTTTAGTCCTAGAGCTAAATTGCTTCTCTTCATTACAAAAAAATCCTCATAGAGGACAGAAAATACGTAACAGTTGTATACATATATTTTCTTTTTAAATTCTCTGGTTTTGCTAAATAGAAATCGATTTCTTGGGCTTGTCTGGCAGATCAGAACATAATTCATATAACGCGCATTCTGACTACTGAAGTCCATTATCTCAAAGCAGGTGAATGCATAGTTTGTCACTATTGACGCTCGGGAAAGTTATCATCCATAAATTTGAATTAATTTGCTCCGTCGCGTACGTCATAGTATCAAGAAAATAGATTTCTATGTAGTAAAATAGTAATTTTCGAAGAAATATAAATCACCTTTCGTTTTTAGAATATATGTATATATCTGTTAAATATTTTAAATCTCAAATGGGATTTTGTATCAGGAAGAGAGACAATTTTGCATTCGGATTAAAAACATCTTTATGTACACATCAAGAAAATGGCAGCGCCCAGGTATCGCTAGCAGACGATAAATTTTGCTGAAAAAAATCTTGATTTACACCCATCTCGTATATTTTAAAGTACACATTCAAAGAAAATCACAAATATGATAAATAATGTATCACTAGAAACTGGCAAGTTAACAGATAGCAATCGTATCAGTTTAAAGTCAACTACATATCAGGTAATTAAACAATAATACAAATAAAACTACCTCCCAGCATCTGCGATATACAAGCGCTTCGCCAAAAAAATAACAATGTTTCAATGACGTCAATAAAGGGAACAATCCTGTCCAAGCAGACGACGTCCCATAAAGAATGAACATAAGTGCTGTGCAGTTATTTCTCAAATTATAAAGAATTTAGTGTATTCAAACGTGCCCATATTTCACACCATTCTAAAATGGGAATGAAACAGATTCTGATTACTGAAATCTTTTGTTTGTAAATATATAGGATGAGGGTTAATGAACAATCAAAGAAACCCACACTTTCAAATTGAAAAGCCCGCTGAATGATTGCAAGGACGGTATTTATCCCTCATTCAACGCCGAACGTCCAGCGGTGTATGCAGCTGTGAATGAAATGGCGTCTGTTTTGTTTACAAGCAACTGATTCCTTTATCCTTGTAACGCTTCATTTTCCATCCAAATAAACCCATGCACGGGGTTTAGAGTGAGGCAATATATGGATTAAACATAATAGACTAATGCTAGTGAAGTGAAATAACTGAAGAGAAGATGACAAAACAGGCACTGAAAATATGTGAGATGTTATGGGACATCGTCTGCTTGTGCAATTAACGTCCTCCCTTTGACGTCACACATTTCAGCAGCTTTCGGAGAGCTGTTCAGGTGCTATGTCGGGGCTGTATTTTAGCAATTTGTAATTGATAATAATCATTACTTCGAATGTTTGCAAGCGTCGAATTTTGACAAACTTGTCCGGTCTAAGCTTCACCTACGCAATAATGAAAATTAAGTCAGTTTTAAAAATCAATGAATATCTACTTTAATGCAAAACTACGTAGGACAAGAAGAAGGAATAGATTACATCTTTTAATATAAGCACATTTATATTTTTAAGGTTAATTCCCCTTTAAGTAAGAATATTGCACCATAAAACACTGCTCATTACAATATTTGTAACATATTAATGCATGACATTCACACAGATTCTACATATTTAATTGTCTAGACACGTACACGTACTGCTTCCCACCCCTCGGTACCTTGCACCGCATGATGTACAATGTAATAATGTAGTCATCCACGCATTGCCTGCCATGCGGTAGATGTGATGTCTTATTTTCAATATCAAATAAACAAACAGCCGATGTGGAAAGGACAATATATTCTGCGCTAAAATATTGAAAATAGCCTGCTCTTTTCCCCATCATGTCTCCCTCCTTTTGTTCAGAATTAGGTTATTATTTGCATTGGACGAGAGCAGAGTTCACAATATGACAGTCACACATCATCCTTGTGCGATTGTAGGCTCCCACTATATACATGCACAGCAGATGCCTGTACAGATATTGTGTCAGTGACGTATCCATTGCTTGGGGGGGGGGGATGGTGGAGGTCCACCTTTGCAAAAACCTAATCTGGTGCAGTGACATTAGGTAAAACAGAATAAGCCACTAAATTGTTTTAAAAAATGTCTGAACAGTTATGAAAATACATCACATCATCTGCTTGGAGCCAGAAGGGCACTAACTCTGTACAAATGATGGGACTTACATGTAACGTCCTTCTGTCTACGAACGGACGAGATGATACATGTAATGTGGGCCTTTATGTACATATACATATGGGCCTACAGTGCTATGATGATAATTCGACCGACAGAGCATCATACTCCTAGCTAAATATATGACATTGCCTTAGCAACAGTATTCACGTGCATATACACATGTAAACATGCACATACACATTATATACATGTGCAGGTAATGCCCTGAATGTAATCTTGTGAACAATTTGAAAGCAGTTGTGATATGAATGCTGGTGCATCACAAGGCAATTTTGATAATTTCCTGTTATTATGGCCTAAACCGATAACATTTTGATCACTTGATCATGAATATGACTGCTTGTCTATGTGGTGTATTACAAGCACTCTCTTTATACAGTAAAGATCAACCTCTTTTAAATGCCACTGTTAATACAAATATTTGGGCTTTGTTTCTTAGAAACAAAATAAGAAATTATACTGAAACATAGTTGACCATTTTTATAAATGCATTCAAATTTAGTGCATACGGAACTTTTTTATCTCTGCTGGATGATAAGACTAAATACATGTACATTCACCTGTCATGAATTGGAGCGCCTTGAGCACCATTCATGGTGGATATGAGCGCTATATAAATATCCAATATTATTATTATTATTATTTAATTATTAGTAATATTTCAATTTTCAGAATGCAAAGTGCATGTTACATATTGGCAGGTCTTACATGTACATACATGTACTTAAGCCAAAATGTTTAACCCACCTAGCAATAACTATTGTACCGGTATGCGATATGTACAGGGTGTTCAGATCAGTGTTGGGTCCAAGACCAGATGGTCCGAGATCAAGATCAAGATCAAGATCAGACAGTCCGAGATCCAGATCAAGATCAAAATCCGCAGCTCAAGATCGAGATTAGAACATCTAAGATCAAGATCAGATATGTCCGAGATCAAGCTCAAGATCGAGGTTACTGATGCCGAACTCGAGACTGGTCTCGAGATCAAGATCGATCTCGAGGTACCCAACACTGAGTCGTGTTTTCGCTGATTGGTGAACGATTTTAAAAGCTTTTTCGTTTGATAATTTACATGTATGTAATAACAATGTTGATCTCGAGCGATCTTGGGCGAAAATTCCAAGTACAGAAGCTCCGAGATCAAGATCAAGATCAAGAACAAGATCGAGGTTACTAATGCTGATCTCCATACTGGTCTCGAGATCAAGATCGATCTTGAGGTACCCAACACTGTTTCAGGCACAAAAAATTTATACCAAAACGGTATAGCTATACCAAAACGGTATTGCTATACAATGGATTTATGTGTCTGAATTCTGACTAACGAAACCTCATATAACAAAACGTTGTATAACGAAACTAGGGTCAGAGCATCGTTGTGAACTAGAACTCTATAACGAATCACCTTTCCGTGTGTGTCTCAACGTATGGCGACCATAGAACGGTATAACTGGGCGGGGCTTAACATGAGCATGCACGAAAGGTGACCTTACCAGAGGGCAGAGGCTAGTGGCGACCATAACAACACGTGCAGTGGAAAACTGCGAATCTGTACAATGTTTTTTCTAATCGGTCGAGATATGTGTCTGAACGGTCCGTAGGCTATACGATGAAAATTTTGTACGATGTTTCTTAATATCGAGTTTCGGTACAGGTGTATAAACATTTTGTGTCTGAACAGGGGGATATGGGGTAGGGTATTGGAATACAATGTTGACTGGCAACAGGTGGGCATAATACTTTGTACATATGTATCTGGGCAGATGTGTGTCAATATAACCATTTCAAGACAATTGACCACATTTTGTGGTTCTGGCTCAAAAGTTTTTGATTTGATTCAGGGCTCTAAAAATATACCAGATGCACGAGTAGAAAGAGCAAAAATTTCTGAACACACTACACATGACATTGATTTTAAATCAAATCATTTTCAACTTTTCGACAAAATTCCTCACCATGTACATGTATATTGTTTTCAAAGACATTACACTTCATTAGCACCATGAAGCACTAAAAGAAAAATATACATTGCCAATTTGAATAATAAAATGTGATCCATTTAGCCCTTAAATAATTTTTGTCCTGAAAGGGTTAAATACTAATTACAAGTATGGTCTATATTGCATATATATGAAAAATCCATCACTTGACAAACATTTATAAATTTACATACATGTACATTAATAGAAAATTGAAAATTGCCTGTTGTATTAGAAAACTTAGTTTATATTTCCATTTTACCCAATGCATACAGTGTAAATCAACAACTACACAATTTAATAGAAAAAATGTATTTCTCACAGTGTACCTTGTAATGTCAACAAATTGAGTGTAGTTGGAGTTTGGACTCATCTACATATATACATTAACTCCTTAACTTGCACAGCGTTGTCACTACGGTGGTCGGCGCCAGTCGGAACCTTCCACCACTCGAAATTTCCGACCGACACTCAATGCAATATCACACCTGCCCGCCCGGCACTAATATCCCCACTGACAAAGAAAAAATACTACGATTTTGACCTACGAACATGCAATTGTGGTTTAAGCCAGTAATCTGACAGCACTCACAGCAGTTGTACAAAGTAAACCAAATAGTAGTACAGTAGTTACAATTATGCTTATATGCTGCAGCTACAATACAGTGTGTACTGTGTAGATACATGATATTTTTACTGTTTAATTATTATAACTTATAAGCCCTGAAAACCGACTAGTTTTTGTCCCCCCCGAACCCCTGTCGCAAGGTGTCGGGTGATAAAATTTCCACCACTAAAAAGTCCCTGGTGACAACCCTGATCTTGCAGTATATTTACATGTAATATCCTGTCTATTCATTTTTATTGAACTCATAGAGCTGCTAACTATGATTTGCCCCGGGGGGGGGGGGGGGGGGTGTTTTATGTCTCATTTAGGCCTGCATCTGCGTCCATGAAAATGAGTAAGAAAGGGTTGTTTTTTTCACCTCCAGACAGTACCGTAACCCGGGGATCTCGTTTAGGGTATCAAAAACAGAATGGAATAGAAAACAGAAGAAAATAGAAAGAAAATTTAAAAAGTGCCAGTCTATCATTTTAAGGCAAACTAATCTGAAAGTGGTTGAATTACATTTAAAGTTTGTCTTTGGATGCTGAAAACAAAATGAAAAACAGCAACACAATTCCTAAACTTTCAGTCACATTCGAAATTTAGGAAGTGCCAGTCTAATATTTTAATGCAAACTGAAATTCAGTTTATCTGTAGAAGCTGAAAGAAAAGTGGCAACACAGCATTGTGTTTTACTGTGTTTAAAGAGATATTAGCCTCATATTTTTGTTGACTGACTTTTTTTTACATGATCTACTTGGCAAACACAAATGGCTGCATTAGTCAACAAATTTTGTTTTTATGGAAATAACTCCATATTAATTTTTCCTGTTTTTTGTTTCACCCACATGCACTTTGTGCTCATCTCTCTTTGTTTATAATTACTTGGCAGTCTTTTTTAAAAACACTTTTAGACAATTGACCACGTTTCGTGGTTTGGCTCAATAACTTTTGATTAAGAGCCGTAAAAAATATACCAGATGCATACAGGTGTAAGTAGAAATTTGAGCAAAAATTCCTGCACACATTGTGTCCATTTTGTTGTATGACCATATTGCATTTGATGTCAGGAATTTTGAAAAGGAGAATAAGCTTTAAAATCATTAAATTGGCAACAAATTGATAGGTTAAAGAAATCATTGTTTTTTTTTCTCAAAATTGGCATTTTTTTTCTTCAAATTTTTGACAAAGTTTCTAACCATATATATTTTTTTCAGTTCAAAGACATTATGGCTTATTAGAACAATGTAGCACTGAAAGAAAAATATTATTGTTCCCAATTTGAAGAACAAACTGTGATCGATGTAGCCCTTAAATAATTCCTGTCCTGAAAGGGTTAAGGAAACTCTTTTTTGAGAAATATTGTGCTGCTGAAATTTTGATACATTCTCAGAGGAGGCCTGGTCAGGTGGCTGAGTAGTAGAGCAGTGGGTCTGGTTTAACTTACAGAAGTACATGTACATGTATATTATGGAGTATGGCCTTAGCACAACATGAAATGAAATATGCTTTCGAGAACAGACTTAAAACCTACATGTACCTATTCAAAGGGCGGTCATTCCTAAACTCACAGCATAATATCAGCTCTTCACTCGTACATTTAATTCATATCTGTTTTTGTCTTAAGTTTGTTAATACTCTGTAATGACCTACATGTATGATTCTCGTTATCCATGTTCATTGCTCGTTTTACATGTATATAAACTTGTTTTTTTAATCATGAACATATAATGTGCAAAGTGCTTAGAAATTAGGAGTATTACGCACTACATACACGTACATGATGATGGTGATGTTGATGATGATGGTGATGAGTTTTATTATTATTTTGTTACTGTTATTAGTATTGTTATTATTACTATTACTGATTACTACTACTATTAATATTACTATTACTAAGTGTGAAACTCGTTATAACAAACTCCTTGGGACCAAGGAAATTACCTCTTTATATTCAAACCTTGTTATATCAGGGCTAAACAATAATAGAATACAAAGAAATGGGACCGGGAAAATGACCTTGTTATAATGAGAGTTTGTTATAACAGTGTTCTTTATAATGAGGTTCCACTGTATTATTCTCTTATTTTTTATTACTATTATTAGTATTGTTACTATTACTATTACTGATTACTACTAGTATTAATATTACTATATCAGATTATTCTCTTGTTATTATTATCATCATCATCATCAAAACCTTTCATTTCTTCCTCTTTCTTCCAGGACGATGAATTGGAGCTGTTGGTATCCCATGACAGAGAATCATTCCGAATGGCTCAGTTTCCTTTCACTGTGCCTAACAGGGTAAGTGGGACATAACCAGGCCATCTCATCAAGTAAGCCAAAACTCGTTAAAGTGTACCAATTACCTGAAAATATAATTTGTGTACCGCTAGAATGTATAAAATCAACCTCAAAGAACTTTATCTGGCATTCTATAGGTCAACAGTTTAGAAGTATGAGGGAAATAAAGGATAACATGAAGTTGCATGCGGAACCGAACTCTGCGTCGGGTAGTCTACTCACGAGTCGCTTTTATGCTTATAGAGAGTATAATTTAGATGTAATATTTGCAGCCCATATTTTTAATATATTATATACCGTATCTTCTGGCTTAAAGGCCGCACCGCTGCAAAGGCCGCACCCCAACTTTGATAACTCATTTGGAAAAAAAAAAAATGGGGAAAAAGCACAAGCAAAAGAAATGTTGCCCCCCAAAAATCATACAACGAAAAAACAAGGGCCAAACTTTTTATTGTATTGATTTTTGGAGACGATTATTCCTAGATGTCTTTGCTTTTATGTCATTAAGAAGTCTTAAGAATTTAAAAAGAGGAAGAGAATCTGAGGAAGCGTACTGCTCGCAAACACGTACATCTTTGTAGACTAGTACTACGATATGTGCACAGTTTCCCTACTATAAAAGTTCGACTACAAACGGGACTATCAACCGTGAATGCAACTCGCAAATTGAGGCTCAATCACAAACGAAATTGGAAAGGAAATGTTTCCACCACTCTAAAAAATCGTAGAGATACATGTATATCTTACATGGGTGCATATTCCATCAAAAGTTCCCCAAGTGATTTCCAAAGACAGAAAAATACATATATAGCATGATGGTTTCGAAGAGGAAATTAAAAACGTTGTCCCAACGATTTGCAAGCTGAAACATGTCCTTGCCATGACCAAAGATCGTAAAAGGGAAGATAAGACACTATCCAAATTTTGTACAGGGTCAGATGTAATGGCCAGGGGAAGCGTGCCCTTCCCCATGAGGCCACTTCGTTACATAAAATTAGGGGGAGTGTCCTATCTTCTCTTTTAAGATCTTTTCCATGACCTACAATGTAGGATAACGCGCACGCCACGTGCGCTATGAAAATCCACTGCGATAACTGTCCGTTCTCCATACAAAATACACACATCGCCGCGAAGGATCCTGCGAGGATACGACCGTGCTGAAATAGCGTGGAGGTGAAGGGGTGCTATCGATCTCTACACCATGCATGCTCTACACATACGAGGGGTGCGCTCAAAAGACAAATTAAAACTTACAGAGCGCCTATAATGTCCATTACAATAGCTCATAGTACAGAAAATACTTTTGCCTCTTTGATACTACCATAATATCGACCGGGGAAGAAAATTCGGGTATTTTTCGAGGCTGATTTCAGCAGGTTACTCGAGCTCAATCGAGCTTCGTACGAGTGCTTTGTCAACCTCGGAAGACCATACGAGGCCGTGCTTGTAATTATATTAATGAGATATTTAGTTATCAGTTCTGAATGATATATTTATGAATAAAAATATTTCAATACTTGAAAGATAATTACATCGATAGAGATAGAGCACAGGCTCACTGTAGATCTAGTCCCATCAATTCCAATACGTGTGGTTTAGACCAGGGTTTTGAAGGCAGTTTATTTTTGCCTGTTGTTGCTTATAGGCCGCACCCAGACTTTGTGATTATATTTTGGGTGAAAATACCACGGCTTTTACGCCGGAAAATATGGTAGTCATGGTACCTCTAACATAGAGAGCAAAATATTTTT
>CM046833.1:8735092-8978307 GCA_025618425.1 Heliocidaris tuberculata
TAGAAACATCTCTGCTCCCAGCGACGTTCATGCTACTCTGATAACTGAGGACTCGTATCTTATAGTCAATGTAAGCTGGAGCTACAACACTCCCAATGCCCTGTTCCAGGTAGGTGTATTATTATCACGGCTAGAAGTGGGCATTTCCGGAACTGTAAAGGGCTGGTCACATCTGTCCGATAAAGATAACGATAATGCATGCACCAATAAAATGCACCTAATTGGTCACACCTGACCGATAAAATCGCTAGGGTTCTGTCAATCCAACATGATGGACACTGCCCATATGATTTTCTGAAGTAAAACGTCACCTCGATTGAGCAAAAATGATTGGCTCTCCGAAAATATCGGTGAGCTCTGTCCTGGAAAAATCAATGTGTGTGTGTGTGTACATGTATATGGGGGGGTATTGTTCAGGGGTAGTTTCTAAGGAGTTGTGTGTGTGTGTGTGTGTGTGTGTGTGTGTGTGTATATGGGGGGGGGTATTGTTCAGGGATAGTTGTCTAAGGAGTTTTGTGGTGTGTGTGTGTGGTGTGTGTATACGGGGGGGGGGGGGGTCTAAGGAGGTTGTTGGGTCGGGTACTGTATAAAACCAGAAAATGTCATGCATTCAGTGCTTGCGAATTTCGTGAGTGGTTCGGATTCGCGAAAGTTTCATGTTGTGATCGTTCCCGGTTTTACAGTACTACTCCTTGTTTACGGGGAAATAATGTAGGGGGGGGGGGTTTCCTGGGCGGTAGATTTCCAGGGGCGGGGGGAGGGTAGTGATCTTCATAGATACATGTACATCCTGCAAGACCTTCCTCAGTGACTTTTGTGGAAACTAACAAATCTCTCATAGACCTAATTATCACTGTTTTTTAGTGAGAATTTTGAACAAATTTCATAATCGATGTACATGTACAGTAGTCAGCAATAGAGTGTAGACATTTACACAGACAGTCATGGGTAGGTCAGTGATTACAGTTGATGTGCATTATAAACCGCAGACAAGAATGATGAAGTGAGCTATTATATCGGTCTTGTCTGTTCCTTTTATTTTTGCCTGTTAAGTCTGTCTCCTACCTGTTTTTTTAATGAGAATTTTCTCTTTCTCTCTATCTCTCCCATTCCTCTGTGAGCTGCCTCTTATTTCCTTTTAAACTGACCCATTTAGATTGTGCTGCTGGTCAGTCTTGTTATGCCAATAAAACACACACAAAAGAAAAGTAAAAAAATTTATTATTTTTCTTTTGCAGGTCTTTTACCGTGTGGAGCACGGTTCTTTTCTTCAATCGGACTTGACAAGGGAAAAGTACCTAAAGCTATACGACTTAGAAGAGGACAGAAATTACCTTTTCTCAGTAAGGATAACCTCCACTGCATGTCTTTCCTTCTCTGTACAGTAAACACTTAAAGATAAAGTTGAGTTCTGGTCATGAGATTGCATTGTGAAAGAAATTGTCTCAAAGCAATTGGTAAAGTGTGATTAGGTATTACATGTACATAAGAATTGGGGTATGCTGTAAGGTTTTGGAATCACCAAAATGAGAAGATATTGACTTACATCCTGCCGAGTGTCAAATGCACTGCACAGAATTGTGCATATGGGACTACACACAAATGTTTGGCCTGAACATTTCATCTGTTTCTTGTCATATTTTGAATATGAGGGCATTTGAAGAGCAATCCTTTTCAGGGTACATTTCTACTATGATACTCTCCCAAACTAGACACAAAAAGAATGAGAAAGCCCCAAAATACTTTTTTACCTTTTTTCCAGAACTCAACCTTCCCTTTAAAAAGAAGGTTGAGTTCTGGAAAAGGTGAAAAATTTGTTGTTGTTGTTGTTGTTAATTGGGTTTTTACAGATGTCTATCAATCAGATATGATTATTTGTGCCTGTGACCGACCTTTAACGTCACCATGCGAAAAATGTGACTGATATTCGAACCTGGGTCCGATCAGAGTCAGTTTGTAGGCAAATGCAGAGAGCTGAACATAGATGATACCACTGGACCAACTTCAGGGCCCTGTTTCATAAAACTTGTCATCAATGACAAGTTGCAGTAACTGTTATAAGCTACTGAAATCCTTGCATCTGATTGGCTGAGAGCAAATTTGTCCGTAAAAATCATTGACAATACACTTGATGAAACGCCCCCGTGATCCCCAGGAATTGTGAGCTTTCTCATTCTTTCTATGCGAGTTAGGAAGAATATCATAGATGAAATGCCCCTTGAAAAGGATTGCTCTTTAAATGTCCTCATACTCGATTTATGACTAAAAATTCATCTAGCTGGAAAGTTTTGATCAATCTTTCATGCCACATGGGTTAATATCATAATACTTAGTAGTAGTATATCCAACTCTGTATAACCGTGAATGTCATGTACTATTTTCATGTCTAGGTGACAGCTGAAGTAGATAGAGTAACTGGAACTCGCAGCTCAGAATTTCCACTCTTCGTTGGTAAAGGTAGGGGATGAAATTCAACGCAATCCAAACCAAGATACCGAATTCATGAAATATCCAGTTCAATATGTAACCCTAACAGGGCCAGGGGGAGGGGGAGGGGGAGGGGGGAGGGGGAGGGGGGAGGGGCACAATCTACCTCTCTGCACAGGGAGGATGAGATACCACAAACTTAAATGACAGTTTCTTAATCCATTGCTATCCCGGGTGCTCATTTTTACTTTTGAAGCACACATATACCATTGTCACGTGAAATTTACAGAGCTGAGAATGTTATGACTATTATGCCTCGTCCCACCATCTAAACCAACAACAGAACCCCCCCCCCAAAAAAAAAAAAAAAAAATCAATTATCCCCAATGGTAAAGAATCAATTGGTTTGAGGTTGCTTTGGAGTTGGTTTAGGGTCAGTTTGAAGGCGGTTAGGGGTCACTTCAGAGTTAGTTTGGCGGTGTGACTCATACTGTAATCACACCAACAATACCGACAACAGACCCCCCCCCAAAAAAAACAAAAAAACAACAACAACCAAAAACAAAAACAAAAACAAAGAATTAAATTATCTCCTATGGTAAAAAATCGGTTGGTTAGAGGTTGCTTTGGAGTCAGTTTAAGGTTGGTTTGGAGGCGGTTTGGGGTCACTTCGAAGTTAGTTTGGCGGTGAGACTCATGCTGTAATCACACCAATGAGTCTGACAACATACCTACCCAATTACATTACGTCTATGAATCGGTCGGTTTGGGGTTTGTTTGGGGTTGGTTTGGGGTTGGTTTGGGGTTGGTTTGGGGTTGGTTTGGGGTTGGTTTGGGGTTGGTTTGGGGTTGGTTTGGGGTTGGTTTGGGGTTGGTTTGGGGTTGGTTTGGGGTTGGTTTGGGGTTGGTTTGGGGTTGGTTTGGGGTTGGTTTGGGGTTGGTTTGGGGTTGGTTTGGGGTTGGTTTGGGGTTGGTTTGGAGTCAGTTTGCGGTCGGTTTGGCTGTGTGACAGGTATTTACATCTCTGATTTTGACAGGAACTATACAGGATAAGCCAGCCAATGTCACCATACGCCGTATCAACGAAAACAGTGCCGACCTGACGTGGACTATGCCAGCTCATCCAGATGGAATAGCTATAACTGTAAGTCAAATGTGAAAGCGTACCAATGACCAAAAAGTATTTTACTCTGTGTTTGGGGTTCCATTGCTATACCATATTCGACATATGAATTTCAAACATACAAAGAGATATTGTAAGTTTAAGTTTACTTCATTTTTCTCATACTCCTTAAGTTGATTTTATACATCCTAGCTGTACAGAAATTATATTTGTAGGTGATTGGTACACTTGAAGTTATTGTAAGTTTCAAATTCATCATTATACGTGGCCATTGTAGGTATAGTCCATGATTTATTAATTTTTGAAAAATGAATGTAGATTATTTCTCTCATGTGAGTAAAAAATATCTTTCTTCATTAAATTACATGTAATTCCTACAATGTACTTGCTGGGCATTTCTCTTGCCAGGTATATCTTATGTATCACTACAGTTCAAATGTATTAAAATACATGAACTAGATGGTGAAAAACTTAGTAGCAAGTTTCAAACTAAGTAGTTATCATAAAGTGTCTTGTAACAGAATTTGGACTTCCTTTTTCTTAGTTTTCTAAGTGCCTGTGTGAAATGCACTTTTAAAGGGGAAGTCCATCTTGAAATTTATTTTGTAAATTTTAGGAAAATCTTATAAAGAATAAGACAGCTATGAATTTTTGTAATGTTTCTGATCAAACACAAATTGGCAACTGTGAAGTACCTGTATCTTTCGAACCTCTCCCATGTGCTCTGTACTGTAAATTTCATACTTTTCCATTTTCTTAGTTGTTAAGAAAGGAATAGATTTGTTTCGTCCTGGTTTGTTCTAAAAACCTTAACATGTTATCAGTGATTATATCTATGGTACATGCATAATGAAATATTTTTTTGAGAAAATACAGATTTTGAAACTTTTTTGTACAGAGCAAATGGAAGAGATCTTTGAAAGATGCATCACAGCTTTTCCAATTTTTGTTTGATCGATAACAACTTTGAAAATTCATATTTTTTTTTTTTATCGAATTTTGCTTAAACTTTCCCTGATCTGTTTCAATATTCTGCTTCTATTAAAACAAACATAAAGTCAGGGTGGACTGCCCCTTTAAGATGATGCAATAATTACCCACAAATTAAATTTCTTATTTATAGAAATACTTTGATGATATATATTTTTTTTTTTTGTCATCTTGCTGTCTGTAACGATTTGGACAGATTTTTTTCCCCCCTTAAGATTCATTTTTCCCTCAATTTACTCATTTCCTTTCTTCTTTTTTCTTATGATGTTTAGCTTTTGACTTTTACTTTGTAAGTGCTATAGTACTTTTTTGTGTATAGCACATTTTAAATGACCATCACTACTATTATTGTTATCCTGATAGGGCTACATGGTGTATGTTTCCGTGAGTTCTGGTGTAGTACCACGAAAGAACATTGCCAACTCAACAACGACAAGTATAACATGTAAGTGCCCCCCCCCCCCCCCCCCCCCCCGCATCCCAAACTTTCCCCAGTATGCTTTTGTTTTTCAAATGTCAAAGTGAAATTTCAGATGCATGTCTTGTAATTGTCTACTGTCAGTTACTCTTCCTGATCAGTAAATGACTTGAGGTCTTCATAACACCTCTGAAATGGCAACTCTGTATTTGTTGCTGTCCAAATTGAATTGGTTTGTCTTGAAGATATGTCTGGTTTCATGATAAACTATCAAGAATGATATTTGGAAGAATGAAGTACAGTGAGAATCCACTATAACGAGGACCTTTGGACCGTGACAATTACCTTGTTATATTAGGAATCTCTTTATATCAGGGTGAAAAAACAAAAGAATACAAAGACCTGGTACAAGCAAAATTAACTTGTTATACATGTATCAGGAATCTTGTTATATCGGAGCTCTTTATAATGAAATTCCACTATATTCCTAGCAAATACAGAGTTGTACTCTCATGACATTACAAAATTTTGATGAAATGCTTCGTAATATTAATTATCTTGGAATCCCCCAAATTAGTAACTTTCTTATCCTTTGATCAATTTCGCCCGAGCTCAAACTTTCCATTATAAATTTGTCCTCCTTAATTTTAGTACTTTTACTCATGCCATCTCTACTTAAGGACTTATTTTCCTGCAAGGATCGTTTAATCATGACTTTGTAAATCGCCAAAAACAAAAATCAGGCTGTCGCAATATGACAACATTTTCTGTGTAAATCATTTGAAGATGGAGGTGGAAAAAAGAAGCCGAAAAAATTATCTGTGTTATAAGACACAGACATTTGAAATGCTTATGTAATTTTATTTTAGCTGTGGGTTTTTTTTTTTTGATTTAGAGCACCATATGTGAACAAAGCTTCATGGTTTAAGTTAGTTCTGAGGGTCCGTGCTTGCGTTATGATTTGGTTGATCAGACCAAAGTGATTATAAAATGTCTTGACCATGTTCTTTACAGTGCAAAACCTCTGCCCGGGGCTTTCATATGTCTTTGAAGTAGCTGCCTTCAATAGCAAGGCTCCCGGTCCTCCTTCAGATTCCAAGGAAGGTATCACCACAGGCAAAGCATACAGTGCTCCACAGAACCTGACTGCTGCGGTCCTATCTAAGTCCTCCATTAGGCTGCAGTGGCGTGAACCTTTGAGCAAGCCAACTGACAAAGTGGTAAGCTAACTCTTAAGGGAGAATGAAACCCTGGGGAATAATCAAATTTAATGAAAAGAGGGGGATAGAGAGAAGCAATTAAAAAAAAGTTCCATCAAAATCGATTAAGAAATGAGAAAGTTATAAAAGTTTGAAAAGTCTCAATTTACTTTGAGTTGGCAATGTTGCTTCAGATAATGGGGAAAATATGAAATTTTGTGTACAAAACATATGGAGAGTTGCACTACTTAACCTCTCTCTTTGAAGCAACATTGCCAATTTGAGGATTGCCATAGAAAATAAATTGAGAGTTTTCAAACTTTCATAACTTTCTCATTTCTTAGCTGATTTTGTTGGAACTTTTTTAAAATTGCTTCTCTCTATCCTCTCTTTTCATTAAAATTGATTTCCCCCCCAGGGTTTCATTCTCCTTTAACCCTTTCAGGACAGGAATTATTTAAAGGCTAAATTGATCACATTTTGTTCTTCAAATTGGCAACAATAATATTTTTCTTTTAGTGCTACATGGTTCTAACAAAATGCAATGTCTTTGAAAACAAGATACACCATTAGAAACTTAGTCGAAAAATTGAAAAAATTGCCAATTTTGATAAAAAACAATGGTTTTGAACCTCTCAATGTTTTGCCAATTTAAGGATTTTAAATCTTATTCTTGTTTTTAAAATTCCTGGCATCAAATGCAATATGGTCATGAAACAAAAATGGACATAGTGTGTGTAGAAATTTTTGCTCTTTCTACTCATGCATCTGGTATATTTTTTAGAGCTCTGAATCAAAATTTATTGAGCCAAACCACAAAATGTGGTCAATTGTCTCAAAAGGGTTAAAGATAATCTTTAATCTCGGTAATGAAAAGGAAATGTGGAATGAAACTTGGTAGAGGTCCTGTCTTGTTATCTCAGCAAGGTATTACTGGAGGCACAGCTCACAGCGCTGTGCAGATCCTGGTGGGAGGGGGGGGGGGCATTTCATCAAGTGTTTTGTCAGTAATTTTTACCAACAAATTTTTTCTCAGCCATTCAGATGCAAGGATTTCAAGTAATAATAATAATAATAATAATTATAGTGGGTTCTTGTATGTCTGTCAGACTTGACACTGCCGCCGCTTATAACAGTTATTGTAAATTGTCAGTGAAAGCAAGTTTCATGAAATGGGGCCCTGTCTGCAGTGGCTCTTTCCTAACCTGTTGACTACTGAATTTTCACATTCCCCATACAGGTGTAGGTTTAGTACAGGGACCTCCCGGTTCCTGTAGACAGGGCGTTAACATTCTATTCGCTTGTTTTGTCGGTTTTCGAATGCTTATTTGGTTGTGATGACACGTGTTTTGCTGGCTCATGTATCAACTTTATTACTCTATGTACCAGGTATTATATTCACTGTTGTAAATTTCGCAACGAGATCCCAGTTTTTGACTCTCTCTTATCTTTTATTCAGTCCAAACATAGATCAGAATATGTCATTGCTTCAAAGAATGGTAAATTGGTACTTCATTTCAAAAAAATTGTTTTCAAGCTGTCAGTCCGAAGGTTAAACATCTTTATCCTGCTGTTCCACTATTCCTTCATCATCATTATTGTTACTAGACAAAAGTACTGTTTTTATTTGCACACTGTTTTAAACTGGTGACCGTTTATTTATTTTGAGCATCTATTTTGTACTTGTGATGTACATGTATTTTGTACTTTTATATGATCGACTGTTTTATCCAATAAAAATTTTTAAAAAACAACAAAACATTCTGTTCGCTGGTCCAGTGGCAAGCTAATATTATATGGGACCTTCAAACCCGTATCTAAAGACCACTTAACCCATATCACTTTAAAGCTTTCTTATGGTCTAAATTAATCAGGTTTCCCTCCTCAAATTGGCAGCAATCATTCTTATTTTGCACTCCTTCATATTTTGAAAAAAATTGAAATGTTTATTAAATGAACCAGTGTGAATGAAAATTGCCAAATTTAACAGAATAATTGCTAATTTGTACACAAAAATAGTGAATTTATATTTTCTATTGCATTGCCAATTTAGAGACTTTAATGATTAGTTACAATTTAATATCTTTTATTCGTGAGTGGCACAACGTACTGCATTGGAAATGGACTCAATTTTTTTTTTTTTCACTTTTGCTCTTTCTGCTCATGTAAAATGTAAAATTCTTAGTATCCTGCATCAAAAGATAATGCAAAAATGTCACTAATAGGAGACACTGTACTGCTATAGTGAAGATGAATGAAGTGGTCTTTATAGGAAGGTGTTCTTCATGTACAGGTTACTTTCATCTGGGTTTGAATGAGGAACATTAAAGGGAAAGACACAATGTTTAAAGACTTTATTGAGCTGCAGTTGGTCAAACCTTTGAGCAACCCAGGCGGCACTGTGGTATCTTATTACGGTATATCTCACATTCTAAATTCTGTGAGTGAGTAAACATTTTGACATAATTTTGTCATCGAAATGATACAAAACATGGTATGAAAATTCAAATAGACCACCGCGCTGATTGAATTTGAGGTGCCGATTGCAGGAATATTGGCAATTTCAAAATTTTCAAGAGGGGTTGAGCTAGCCCCTTTAGCTCCTCTCCTCGAACGCCTACTTTCCTTGTCTGCCTAGCATTATAGCTGAGGCATTCTGTAATTCTTTTATCATACCCTATTTATAACTGGTACATTTCTATTTTTCCTAGAAATATGATATTGCCCACAATGTTGGGGACCCGACCGACTTCAGCATCCAAACCCCCGGTCTCACCTACACCATCGATGGCCTGCTCCCTGACGTTACCTATCAGTTTGCTGTCAGACTGTCGCTCACGTGTGAAAATGCACCTTCAGCAATAGTACGCGCAATTACACAGTATGGTAAGTGGTTCACTTCACATATGACCCACCCATCCTTGCCCAAATTGTGTCAGTCTAGTATAGTCTTTGCAGCTGCCATGCAGTCAGATTTGTCTGAGTTTCTGCCTCAGTCTGAAGGCCACCTCTCTTTACAGGTCATTTTATTGGATATCTCCCATTCTTGCCCAATTTGCAACAGTACCATTTAGTCGTCGCAGCTGCAATACAGTCAAACCTGTCTTAATGGCCACCTCTGTGGAAAGACAACCTGTCTGTAGTGGCCACCTACATGTATGTGGTCTCTTCCTTGGAGGGTACTCTTGTCTTAGAACCTGTTTAGAAAGCCACCCTGAAAACAGTGGCCATATTTTGGGTTTTTTCCATCATTGTATGTGCACATAGGTTTAATTGTTTTCCTGTGTTTTGAAGAGAAGGTTGAGTTCTGGGAAAAGTGAAAAATAATTTGTGAACTTTCTCATTCGTTTTATGTCAGTTTGGAAGAACATCGTAGTGAAAATATCCCCTGAAAAGGATTGCTCTTCAAACGAGAAATGGGTGAAGTGTTCGGGCCGAACATTCATGGCACGTGTGTGTGTGGTCCCATATGCCCATCGCTGTGTGCAGTGCATGTGCTTTTCAGCGAGACTCGGTCAATTTCTCATCGTGTTGATAATTCCAAAACCGCACAGTATACACCAATTCTTATCTAGACATGATCAGCCTTTCCCAATTGCTTTAAGACTACTTCTGTCACAATTTAATGGCATGACCAGAACTCAACTTCATCTTTAAGCTTTCCATAATGGAGAGGGTATGATCCATGTCAAGAAGGATTCACAAATTAAAGAGAGTGGTTAATTCTAGTAAAGATGAAAAAAATGAAGGCATTCTTGTACTTTATTCCCTCATAAAAGATCACCATGGTAGCGATGTTAAAGGGAAAGTCCACCCTGGAATTTAGTTTATTTCAGTAAAAGCAGAAAAATGAGAGAAACATATTAGTGAAAGTTTGAGCAAAATCTGATATGAAATAAGGAAGTTTATATGAATTTTTGATTTTTTTTGTGTGTAAAAGATATGTGCCAATATTATATCAATGGTGCATGTACATGTATTGACTGAATATTTTCTGTAGAGAAAATGGAAATTTATCATATTTTTAGTACAGGGCAAATGAGAGAAGAGCTCACGAGATACGTCAAAGAGTTGCCAATTTGTGTTTGATTGATAACAACTTCAAACATTCATAACTTTCGTATTTCTCATTAGATTTTTCTCAAACTTCATTAATCTTTTTTTTTGATTTTTCTGCTTCTTTTAAAACCAAATTGACATCAGGGTGGACTTCCCCTTTAAGTGACAAGGTTTGCTCTTGAAATACTCTAGAAATTATTGACTACATGCTCGGTAGACCCCATTTCAATGCCGCAGCTTTGTATAGTCCCATACATGAACATGTACATCTACATTTGGTGCTTTTTATCAATTTCCAACAGCATTTAGACGGTTTGTTGTTATTTGTCTTTAATGATTTCAAACCTTTGAATAGACCATCAACCATTGTCAATATTTTTACAATTTCATTCACTAAGCAGCTGCATGACCAGTAGTAAATGGTTGGACAACACATGCTCTCGCAACCATCGCTCCTCAGTCCTACCGAATTCTTCCACACTGGACTAAACCCTACCTCTATTCACAATAAACCTAAACCCAATTGCCACCCTTATCATGTACCTGCAATTTGGAACGCGCTTCTAACAAATATAACTTCAGTTTCTTTTTATAACAGTTTTAAACGTAAACTAAAAGAGTTTTTGATTATACGTGATTTTCACTGAATGAATATATCAGATTTTCTTCCATTTTCTCCCTCTCTTTTTTTTCCTCTGTTTTGCTGTGTATCTCCTTTCCTATCCCACCATGTTGTATTCTGGGCTTGTATTGGTGCAAGGTGCAATTCGTAAATTACTTTGTTGTTACTTTACTAGCTATTTGTTTTCCGCCATTTAGTCTACCAAACTGTATATATCATTTGGGAAGCTGTGCGGACAAAACTGTTTTGGTTTTTTATCAGCTATGCCCGATTTAGTTTCATCACCATTTAATATATATTTATTTTGCGATTTGAAATTAAATATGTTATATGTTATATGGAATTGCATGTTTTTATTCAATGTCTTGTATAATGTTTTTTTTTAAAGATGGAATTGAATTGAATAAATATGAACTATGAACTATGAACTATGAACTATGAACTATCCTTACCCTTTGTCCTTGATGAGATGAAGCCTGGAGCAATCGTCTCTGGAGCGTACACGTATATGCTGCAGCGCCGTAATTTACATCACCTTCATTCTGTCATTTTCATGTTCCTGTTCTCTTTTTCAGATCCAACGTTACCACCCAGAGAATTGCAAGTGCAGAAAATTGATTTCCAGAACATCACTCTACAATGGAAGTCCCCAAGAGACTTCATGCCATCAGCAATTGTAAGTACAGTTAACCTTGCATAACTCAAAGTTGCATAAGTCGGACTTTACCTAACTCGAATCAATTATTTTGACCAAACTATGCAAAACGTGCTATTTTCATTTCCTAAGTCGAATTTTGCATAAGTCGAACTATTTTTTGTGGTCCCAACAGATTCGACTTATGGAAAGTTTACTGTATTGGGGAACTTCCTGTGTGATTTGAATTTTTTTTTTTTTTTTATCTATTTTTTATCAAAATCATGAAAAATATAATATTCAAACCTCATTTGCTAGACTGTACAGATTTCTGAATGATAGTATTGCCTATAAACAAATTTTGACAATATTTTTGGTTTGAATTAGCATATTTGATTTGATTGTTAATTTTTATAGAAGTCAGAACCAGGTCAGTCATGCATGTCAAACATTTCTTTAATCTCGTTGTAAAAGCTTTTCACAATGAAAAGCCTTTCTTTTATTTTACAATAAAAGAAGGGTCACTCCTGTTCATGTTCAAACCCCCAAAATATGATTAATGATTGGTAATATAATTTTTGCCTGTATGAAAATAAAAAATGCCTTGTTGCGTGTGTGTCTTTTGTTTTACTTCGCAAAGAATGGCCCTAAAAGAAATTCACACATTTCATATATTCTACAGGTGAAATAGATGAGATATTTTTTGGTTACTGTATCATCTAACCCAACTACAGTATTTGACAATGCATTTACATAGAGTATAGACAATTATATAATATTGACTGGCCTTGAGGGGGATATAGAATCATATTGCCCCGAGTCGAAGACGAGGGCAATATGGTTCTTTTAAGGGCAACATTTTTGATATTCCCCAAAAGTAGAGCCAGTCAATATTATTATTATTACTTATCATGTATATGCCTATTTTGTAGCACTTACAAACACGTCTGTTTGCATGTCAGTCCCTCTGATTTCAGGTTATTCATGCAGGTATGTAATCTGGGCCAAGCAATTGTGACGTAAATTGTTACCGCGCGTATCCATTGTTTAAGCCTACATTTTAACGCGTACACAGTACTGCGCTTATGACAAGAAAAGGTGGATGTTAATCGGGCTCAATGTTGACCGCACTTTTTGTACACAAAGTGAATGGTGAAACCCGGAAGAGGGAAAATATCAGGGAATGATGACCGCTCAGAACTAGGCCATTTGGGGACCGTGCAAAATATGAATTTTAATTGCACCGTAAAAAATACCCCATATAGGTAATACTATATCATGTTTACAGTTTACATAGCATGTGTGCACAACTGTTTATCAAAAGTGACGATACCGAAGGGCTACAGACTAAAGCATAGCTTGATTTGCTTGCAGCCCAAAATTGTTTAACTTCACAACAAAGAAGAATTTACCTGCAGTCCTGAAGGAAAGAGGGGGGGGGGGGGGAGATCATTTTGACTGAAAAATACAAGAGTTAATTCAGAAATATGAATGTCGCCACTGAGATGGCAAAGCTGCTTCATTCAGAGCTTACAAGGAAATTCTGGAAATTCTACAAATTCTATACTTCTAGAGTTGCTATTGATCTAAACTGATCGTAAGTCCATCAGTATTAGCATAGAGATTAACTCTTTCAGTGCCGATGTCACATGTACATTATGTGACAGATACATGTACATGCAGACTTGTCAATTTCATTCAGCAATTGCTCGACCACAAGAAAGGTATATGGTGGTCAATGTACATGTACATCAAAATTTTGAGCATAAATCAAGCATTCTAAATATATGATTATAATTATATGCTAGCCTAGAAATTTTCAGAGAAAAACAAAAGTAAACAGATGAGAAACCAAAAAATAATGGACCAAAAAGAAACTCAAATGTAATTTCAATAATTCTTATGCATAAAGTTGGGTAAAGTGATAATGTTTGGTATCATGAGAAATGGTAATGAATTTCCTACAAGTTTTGTAGACAATATTTTATCATATAATAGATGGTTAATGAAAGGCAGACATTTGAAAAGTAAGCATTGATCGCATTTTGGTAAAATTTTGAAGAAAGCTAAACCCCTTGGCACAGTAAGAGTTACATGTAACTGGCAACTCATGATGAAATTTTATCAACCGTAACTCTTTAGAAACAGATCCTTAAAAAATGTTGAATAATACCTGTAATGTATTATTTATTTGTTTATTTTATACCTTTTAACAGGGTATCCTTGTCAATAGTTTAAATCCTGTTGGCCTTGGGGGCCCTGTAAGACATAATGAAAATGACATACATATTTGTTACAGTGTGGAATAATGCATGTAGACTTTCTTTCAAGACTTTTAACCCTTTCAAGACAATTGACCACATTTTGTGGTTTGGCTCAATAATTTTTTATTCAGAGCTCTAAAAAATATACCAGATGCATTAGTAGAAAGAGAAAAAAATTGTGCACACACTATGTCCATTTTTGTTGCATGACCATATTGCGTTTGATGTCAGGAATTTAAAAAAGAAAAGCTTTAAAATCCTTAAATTGGCCACACATTGTGAGGTTTAAAATCATTGTGTTTTTAACAAAATTGGCAATTTTTTCAACTTTTCAAAAATATTGGTAACCATGTATATTGTTTTCAAATACATTACAATTTATTAGAACCGCGTAGCGTGAGAAGAAAAATATTATTGTTGCCAATTTGAAGAACAAAATGTGATCAATTTAGCCTCTTAAATAATTCCTGTCCTGAAAGGGTTAAACAAATAAACGAGAAATAAATACAGCAAAACCTTCAAGAGAATCTTACCCATTTTGTATTTAATTCCATCTTTTCTCTTACTTTCAGGTGTACGTTGTCTCCTATTGGAATGCGTCAACTCCAGATAATCCCTGTAACATTACAGTCCCTGCAACCGATGACTCAATAATCACTCAGATCGTTCCTAATTTGGTCCCTGGAGCAAGCTATTCCTTTGCGGTACACGCCAACGTCACTTCTGCTCGTAGCAGTGACCCAGTAGTAGCCACTACCGGTAAGTCTATGGTCATAGTGAAAAAAAATAGAATCGGGGAAGAGTGGGGAGGTTGACAGTGAATAACCGTTTTTGTTTAGACAATTGTCCACATTTTGTGGTTTGGCTTAATATCTTGATTCAGAGCAATACAAAAATACATGTACATCACATGCATGAGTAGAAAGAGCAAAAATTTCTGTACACACTGTCCAGTTTTGTAGTTGATCATATTGTGTTTGATTTTTAAAATGAAAATAAGCTTTAAAATCCTTAAATTGGCAAAATGCTGAGAGATTCAAAACGACGGTTTTTTAATACGAAATAACGGGTCTTATGCAATGCACAAACCCTCCACCATCGGGAGAACCGACCTGTAAGGAAAATTCATTGTAAATTCCTCACCCGAACCATGACCGATGAATGCTTTCTGATATCGCTCATCTAGTTTCAAGTGGATGCCAAGAGGGACTTGTTGAACAAAGACTGGACAGCCATAGGCGACTTTATTCACACACACACACTGGACTGCCATAGGCGACTTTTGTCTCACACCCACACACTGGACTGCCATAGGCGACTTTTGTCACACACACACACACACCCACACTGGACTGCCATAGGCGACTTTTGTCACACACACACACACACACATTGGAGTGTCATAGGCGACTTTTGTCACACAAACACACACTGGACTGCCATAGGCGACTTTTGTCACACACACACACACTGGACTGCCATAGGCGACTTTTGTCACACACACACACACTGGACTGCCATAGGCGACTTTTGTCACACACACACACACACACACACTTGACTGCCATAGGCGACTTTTGTCACACAAACACACACTGGACTGCCATAGGCGACAAATACAAAAATCGACGCGATAGAATTGATTTCTGTGCTCATTTCATGTCAGAAAATAATTTTGTTTCTTCATTTTGTTACATAAATATAGTAATTTATACGGGACTTAGGGGTTGATGAATGGCCTTCCATAAATCAGTGGCTTAAGTTCAGCCAGGCTTGACTTACGCCACTTTCGAGAATACGGGCAAATATCATTGTTATTATCATTGTTGTTGTTATTATGATCATTCACTGTTATCATTATTATTACTAATTATTATCATCATTATTAATCATTATGATTGATATTAATTATTATGATTTTGATTATTGTTATTACTACTATTATTATAATTATTATTATGATTTATATTATCATTATTAGTAGTAGTAATATTACTAATAGTAATAGTGTTGTTAGTAAGCAAATAATTACTGTTGGTGAAGGTGATGGGACAGACTATTTCTTCCGAGGCGATCTGGATGTAGCTATCTTTCCGAAGTGAAGCTGAGGAAAGATAGCGTATACATTCAGATCGCCGAGGAAGTGATAGTACATCTCATCGCCTGAAATCAAAAGGTGATTATTTGCTTTATATTCCACATCTGAAACATTTAACTGGTACGAGAAAGACAATTATTGTCTACTTCTCTAAAAAGACATTTAGGCCCGAATTCACAAAAGAAGTTAAAAACCACCATTACATAAACCGGCCTCCTGGTACCCGGGTGCGCACATTAAGAACGCGAATGGGCAATTTTAAGCTTATTTTAGTACGCTTATGGAGCTATTTTCATTCTGACTATTCGTAAAGGTCACGCACTTTCATTTCGAGCGTACCTAAAATATTGATAACATATTGTGACTCTATAATGGACTGAAGAGATCAGCGAAACACATAAGTACTATTCCGTCAAGGTCACGAACTTTCTCACATGATTACCTTTTGACCAATCTAACAGCAAGATTCTTAGTATGTGGAATATAATGTTGAATGGTGTACAGGGTATTCATTGTGTAAAGCCTATGGGAATAAGAGAATTCAGTGGTCAACCTGTTAATTATTCTTCTCTGTCTGACTTTTTCTGTACAGAGCGTCCTTCAGAGCCCATTGAATTTGAACCTTTGGAAGAGAATGGTGTTTTACATACCTACTGGGGTCCACCTGACAGTACTTGGAACAAGTCGTTGGTAAGTGCTTAGAGGGTGTTAATTGAACATTGTTATACTAGGGTCCACCTGGTGATACTTGGAACAAGTCATTGGTAAGTGCTTAGAGGGTGTTAATCAATTGAATAGTGTTATACTAGGGTTCACCAGATGATACATGAAACAAGTCATTGGTAATGGCTTTGAAGGTGTTAATCAATTTAATAGTGTTATACTAGGGTCCACCAGACGATACTTGTAACAAGTCATTGGTAAGTGCTAAGAGGGTGTTAATCAATTAAATAGTGTTATACTGGGGACCACCACACGGTACTTGGAACAAGTCATTGGTAACTGCTTAGAGGGTGTTAATCAATTGAATAGTGTTATACTAGGGTCCACCTGATGATACATGAAACGAGTCATTGGTAAGTGCTTAGAGGGTGAAAATCAATTGAATAATGTTATACTGGGGTCCACCTGATGATACTTGGAACAAGTCATTGGTAATGGCTTAGAGGGTGTTAATCAATTCAATAGTGTTATACTAGGGTCCATCTGATGATACATGGAGCAAGTCAGTGAAAGTGCTTAGAGGGTGCTAATCAGTTGACCAGTTGACCAGGATCCACCTGCGATACTTGGAACAAGTCATTGGTAAGTGCTTAGAGGGTGCTAATCAATTGAATAGTGTTATATTAGGGTCCACTTGACGATACTTAGAACTAGTAATTGGTAAGTGCTTAGAATACCTGACAATAGTTGGAAAAAGTAATTTGTAAGTGCTTAGAGGATGTTAATCAGTTGACATGTGTTACACTGGGGTCCACTTGTCAATACTTAAAACAAGTCATTGGTAAGGATTTAGAGCGTGTTGATCAATAGAATAATGTTATTCTAGGGTCCCTGTGACAATACTTAGAACAAGCCATTGGTAAGAGCTTAGATGGTGTTAATCAGTTGAATAGTGTTATACTAGGGTCCACCTGATGATACATGAAACAAGTCATTGGTAAGAGCTTAGAGGGTGTTAATCAACTGAATAGTTTTATACTGGGGTCCACCTGACGATACTTGGAACAAGTCATTGGTAAGTGCTTGGAGGGTGTTAATCTAGTGAATGGTGCTTTTATACTCTGGTCTTCTTTATGATACATGTAATGAATTATTGGTATAAATGTTTCCTGGGTGTTGACCCTCATTGTCACCATCATCAGCATCATTCCCGTTATTATCATCTTCATCACTATCATCATGATCATCATTTTGTTATTTATTTTCCACATGTTGGGTGGATTACCCTTTCAACTTCAGTTGGTTTCAACAGGGTACCACCATCATCATCATCATTATCAACAATATTTTAATCATTATAATCATCACCACCATCACCGCCATCATCATCATCATCGCCTTCATTATTATCCCCATCTTCTTCATCATTATCATCACCATCATCATTATCATCACCATCATCATCATCATCTTACCAATATTATCATCGTCAGCACAATCGTCATCACCATCATCGTCATCACCACCACTATCATTATTATTTATATGTTATTATTTATTATTATTATTGTTATTAATAGTATTTATTTATTATTAGTAGTAGTGGTATTATTCTAGTTATTATTATTGTTGTTATTTATATATTTTTTAAATTTGCTATCATCATTCTTGTTATTAGTGTTATTATTATTATTGTTATTATTACTATTATTATTATTACTATTATTATTACTATTATTACTACTACTACTACTATCATTATTACAGGGCTTTGCTGTGTATATATTGAGGATGGAGGATGTGTTCCCGGGCCAGAAGGATGTAGAGCTGATACCCGATGCTGCCCTAAGAAAGGTAGAGAACAACATCTCACTCTGGACCATCACTGGAGGGATATCATCCTACCACTATGAGTTCCCTGAAGGTAGGACATCCTCGCTTCTTATCACTGCTTGAACACCTGGTCTCACCTTTCATATGACAAACAGGGATACCAGTTTTCAGGTTATTGCTTGATTTCAGGCACGACACCTGTCCGCATATTCAACGGCATGTGAAGAGCAAAATTTTCTGTACACACTGAAGTCTCTTTGTCTCCTTACCATGTTTCCTTTGACGTCAGGAATTTAAAGAAAAGAAAAATAAGGTCTAAACTTTTTGATGGTTTTTGTCCAAGCTAAATGTTTTCAGATACAGGCCTTTTATTAGAACTATGTAGCAGTAAAATAAAATACCACTGTTGACAGTTTGGAAAAGAAAATGTGATAAATTTAGTCCTTGAATTTTTCCTGTAGTGAATGAGTTAACATATTGTCTTCCCACTTTGTTTTTTCCCCCCGCAGATCTTGATCCGGACTTCTATGCAGTAATGGTCAGCGTTGACCAATATAAGGGATACTATGGCAAACCTACCCCTCTCCAAACTGTCACCAAGGGCAGAGGTACTTTACCAACAGCTCTTATTTTTAAAGAGATTTTTTCTTTTAGAAAGTATTGTTTGAGAGAGTTTTTTTTTCAAGAGAGTTTTCTTTGTGAGGTTATTCAAACAGAATTTTAGAAAAAGTAGAAATCAAAATATTTTACATACTTTTTAGGATATTGGGGTAAGTAGGTCAAAGGTCAGAGAGGTCATTTAATGTCAATTTTTATGAAATCTTGGGTTTTTAGCCTCGTCACAATATAGTTATATATACTGTACATACACATGTAAAGGGCATTTGAGAAAATGGACTTATACATGAACATGCACTTTTTATTGTCACAGAGAGATGAAACGGTTAGAGTTTACAGTTACTGGGTTAAAGGTTAGAGGTCTTGAAGGTCAATTCACATAAAAGTTTATGTTTTAGCCTCATTATTTCAAAGACAGTTTGAGCCATGAACCTTAAACTCAGTAACAAACACGTATCATCTTAGAGGGAGATGAACCGAAAGATCTTAGGGTAAGTTGGTAAAAGTGGGAAGGTCTTAGGCTGAGGTTCTTAATGAATTGTCTCACGGGCCAGAAATATCTCAAAAATTACATCGTGGGCCACTGAGAAATAAACATATATTTTACTTAAGTGTACGAGGCTTACGTCCCCTGTCTGAATATCAACTTTTAGGCTTCTATGTGTAAATTGTTCAAGGGAGGAAAGCTCCCCCCCCCCCCCCCCCCGCCCTTACCTCACATGCTTACATACAAAGATGGACCTTCTAGGGGTGATGATCAATTAGAAAAAAAAAATCTGTTAAATTTGCCATTATGAATAATAATTACCATTCTTGTTCCTCATTGATCCTTGTTCCTGATCATACATGATAGGATATACATGTAGTGACAGAATCATGATGTGCTATTTGCTAGCAACCGGAGCCCACAAGCAAAAATTTTGAGCCATTCTTTCAATTATGATGTATTGCGTATCCATTTACAGCATGGAAAGGAATTCAAATTTTTAAACGTTACATTTTTGGCGGGCAGCATAAAATCGTCTCGCGGGCCACATGTGGCCTGTAGGCCGCAGTGTAAGAATAGGGGTCAAAGGTCTCAAAGGCCAATCAGTGATGATTATGAGTTTTTAGTCTTGCACATGAATCACAGTCTCATGAAAACCTATTTATAGAAGTAAATCGACTAGTACGCAGCATCACAGTGGGGTAAAAGTAAGCCAATTTTCATCCTTTTAAATTTAAAGTCTTGCCAATAGAGGGGAAACGCTTACTTTTGTACTTTTTTTTTTGAGGGGGGGGGGGGGGGGGGTCCCATTGCCGTCAATTGTTAATAGAGTTTCATTTTTTGGTATTTTCTAAGGATTGAAGTTCAAACTGTAAGACTAAGAGTGTGTTTATATATATAGTATTATGCATGTACACATACAGATATAACCTCTCTCTCTCTGCTATCAGCCACGACCAGGACCTGGCCAACTACTACTCCTATGTACACACATGGTGAGCAAGGCAGTTTGTGTTTATGTAAGGTCTACCCAGGTCTATGGTTTACCTTGCACATGAACATGCTCTCTCTATCTCTGTGTTCCCACTTCCACTCATGCTATGACTGTGTAGTCTGCAGACACAGACTCACTCTATTTGAAACATTTACCCCACACGTGGATGGGTCCACACGGACACGCTTTCTCTCTCTCTCCCTCTCCCTCTCCTCTCTCCTCTCTCTCTCTCTCCCTCTCTCTCTCTCCCTCTCCCTCTCCCTCTCCTCTCTCTCTCTCCCTCTCCCTCTCCCTCTCTCTCCCTCTCCCTCTCCCTCTCTCTCCCTCTCCTCTCTCCTCTCTCTCTCTCTCTCCCCCTCTCTCTCTCTCTCCCTCTCCCTCTCATCTCTCCTCTCTCTCCTCTCTCTCTCTCTCTCTCCCTCTCCCTCTCCCTCTCTCTCTCTCTCTCTCTCTCTCCCCTCTCTCTCTCCTCTCCCTCTGTTCCCACTTCAACTCATGCTGTAGCTGTGTAGTCTGCACACACAGACTCTATTTGAAACATTTATCTCTTTCTGTCTTTCTGTCTTTCTGCACTCCCTCTCCATCTTCCCTGCTCTACTTCCACCCCCTCTCCATCTTCCCTGCTCTACTTCCACCCCCTCTCCATCTTCCCTGCTCTACTTCCACCCCCTCTCCATCTTCCTTGCTCTACTTCCACCCCCTCTCCATCTTCCTTGCTCTACTTCCACCCCCTCTCCATCTTCCTGCTCTACTTCCACCCCCTCTCCATCTTCCCTGCTCTACTTCCACCCCCTCTCTATCTTCCTTGCTCTACTTCCACCCCCCTCTCCATCTTCCTTGCTCTACTTCCACCCCCTCTCCATCTTCCCTGCTCTACTTCCACCCCCTCTCCATCTTCCCTGCTCTACTTCCACCCCCTCTCTATCTTCCTTGCTCTACTTCCACCCCCCTCTCCATCTTCCTTGCTCTACTTCCACCCCCTCTCCATCTTCCCTGCTCTACTTCCACCCCCTCTCTATCTTCCTTGCTCTACTTCCACCCCCCTCTCCATCTTCCCTGCTCTACTTCCACCCCCTCTCCATCTTCCCTGCTCTACTTCCACCCCCTCTCTATCTTCCTTGCTCTACTTCCACCCCCCTCTCCATCTTCCCTGCTCTACTTCCACCCCCCTCTCCATCTTCCCTGCTCTACTTCCACCCCCCTCTCCATCTTCCTTGCTCTACTTCCACCCCCTCTCCATCTTCCTTGCTCTACTTCCACCCCCTCTCCATCTTCCTTGCTCTACTTCCACCCCCTCTCCATCTTCCCTGCTCTACTTCCACCCCCCTCTCCATCTTCCCTGCTCTACTTCCACCCCCTCTCTATCTTCCTTGCTCTACTTCCACCCCCCTCTCCATCTTCCCTGCTCTACTTCCACCCCCCTCTCCATCTTCCCTGCTCTACTTCCACCCCCCTCTCCATCTTCCTTGCTCTACTTCCAATGTTTTTTCTATTCCTAGCTGGGTCCCCCCCCCCCCTCTGCGTCTTCTCTTTCACTGTTCTCATAACACAATTGACTTTTCCTATTTGTTCTCTTTTCTGATGGTTCGATGGTTTATTTTACCTGACTGCTTTATCCTCTCTGAGGGACTTGGTCAAGAGGATTAATGTCTTACGAAGGGGACTAGCCACGCGCATCCGCTTGATTTTGAACGTGGGTCCTCCAAGTTACGAGACCACTGCTCTACCACTGAGCCACCGTGCCTCCTTTTTTTCTCTATTTCTTATCACCACTTTCTATTCACATCTTTCATTGTTCTCCTAGGGACATTATTTTTCTCCTCAACTAAAATAGTCATGAATGTAGAATAAAGAAAAAAAAAAAAGGCTTCATTGAGCCACTGTGCCTCCTTTTTTTTCTCTATTTCTTATCACCACTTTCTATTCACATCTTTCATTGTCCTCCTAGGGACATTATTTTTCTCCTCAACTGAGCCACCGTGCCTCCTTTTTTTTCTCTATTTCTTATCACCACTTTCTATACACATCTTTCATTGTCCTCCTAGGGACATTATTTTTCTCCTCAACTAAAATAGTCATGAATGTAGAATAAAGAAAAAAAAAAAGGCTTCATGTTGGAAAAGCAATGTGGGTGCGGGTTGAAACTTGAAGGTGGAGGGTGGCCGCGATTTGGCAAAAGGGTGTTTTTCAGAAAATTTGCATTTTTCAGGTTTTTGCATTTTGGGGGTTTCTTAGGATGAAATTTTCTTTTTGCCAACTCTGGAGAGTGCTCAAGCTTTCGTTTTTTAAGATATTAGGGGCTATCTTGTGTTTCTTTTAAAAATTTTTTACAGCTAATTCGCTATTGGGTGTAACTAAAGATACACCCCTTAAATATCCTATATGGCTGACTATAATTTTTGGCAAAATGGTGTATGTGAAGATACACCCTTTTGCCAAATTAATGATCAATTTGTTTCGTTTCAGTGGGGGTTTTTTGGCAACAGGATGTAGTGAAGATACACATGTACACCCTTTTGGTAAATTAATCATCAGCATTTTTGCTTCGGTTCTTTTTGGCAAAAGGATTTATGTGAAAAATAAACCTTTTGGAAAATTGAACAAACGTATTTGTTTCATTTCAGCTTTGGAAAATGGGTCTAGAATCTACGTGAAGACAGTCACTGTGCCCTCAGTTCGTATAGGCCTACACATACGCGTGCAAATAGTACGCTGCAATCAGTGACTGCATAGTAATTAGGTACGCATAGTTACTGGTACGGTAATTGTGCATGCAGCGCTAGCGAGCGTGATCAGAAAACACATTGTTATACAATGTAATAATAACAATAATAATAATATTCTGGATTTATGCAGCGCCTTATACATCTACGATGTCTCTAAGCACTTTACAGACATATGATATAGCTAGACGTAGCTTGATGAGCATGACAATGGTCATTTGCCATGGGGGGTGGCGAGATTTTTTTTTTTTTCGCTAGCCCTCCAAAAGTCGCTCAGTGGGGGGGGGGTGGCGAAAAGAAGAAAAAAACAAAAAAAAACGTGACTGTGGAACGCCAAACTTTCATTCTTCACCTTTTACGAATCAGAGCGAAGTAGAAACTAATAATAGTTTTGATATTTTGTCTGACTCTGACTTTGATGAAGAGTCAGTCAGTGGAAAATATCCTGAATCTTGAAATCCTATCAAAGCTTCTAGCCCTTTAAACCGTGACAAATCATGCAAATCTCACAAAACTAATAAGTTCAAAGCTAAAACTAGTAAGTTTAAAGCCAAACCTAAGAATCTAAAGATAGTGAACGTAAATTGCCGAGCGTGCGAGCTAAACTTGCAGGTTTTCTCTGCCTCCTCCACGAAGAAGATGCGGACATTGTCGTGGGTACAGAATCTTGGCTCCACTCTGATATCAATTCCGGTGAAATCTTTCCTTCAAATTACAACATATTCCATAATGATAGAGATGGCGATAGTCATGGAGGTGTCTTCATAGCTGTCAGAAGTGACCTTAGTGCATGAGATGAACCCGATCTAAACCAACCAAATTAAAATGGATTAGTATACATGTTACTGGTAGACCACCTTTATATATCTTTATATATATTACGCTAAGGATTTGGGGCCTTTTCTTTTGTATGAATAGGTGCCTCCCCTTGCCCTTCAGGTCCCCACCTGTTGGTACCCACGGGCGGGGAATAGTCCCCAGATGGTTGGGAGGCACTTTTTAAGTGCTGAAGTGCCGTCCATATTTCATAAATTCATTTTTAAACATTGAATTTCCGGAGGGAGTAATATTTCTGTCGATGGAACAGCTCACTGTCGTAGCACGGAAAAGTACCTTCTGTTATGCCCCCAACCCATACCGATTACCTGTTAAGGGGAGAAACTTCATTGGTGTATTGCCAAAGAACAACGTGACGTACATGTATTCTCCAAGGCCATATCCGCATCTGTATATTGGCTTCAGTGTATACTACACACGTGTTATTTGTTCGCACATGTACATGTACTGCTCCATGTACTACATGTATTTGTAGCTTCATGGTTACATAACAGTTTAGTGCGTGTGTAAACTCTATGGTTTCACGGTGGGGGGGGGGGAGATGGGGTGGTGGGTGGGGTGGGTGGGGACATGTCTCATTGAAGCCGGTACACGTACATGAAAACGGATAAAAAGGGTACCTTTTCAGCAATAAGCGCATAACCCAGATTACGCGTTTAGGGTATCAAAAAAAAGCAAAAATCAAGAAAAAGGGTAGCAAATTCAGAGATGATAGATCCGCGGAAGGGGGGGGGGGGAATAGTTCGGTAGTGTGTTTTAAATTTCTTTTACGTTTCCTTTTTGGCTAAAAAGAGGTCTATGATGATGATGTAATCCTCAAATAGGATGTAAAATACCTAAGATATAAATATTAATAATGGTATAAAAATCAGAGATAGACGGGTTTCCCTGTTTAGAGTATCAAAATCTGCTCCTACTGCAATCTGCTTTTTAATTCAGCTTGTAGTACAACCCACGTGCCAGAGTAGTCATTGAGATCCTGTCATATGCAAAGTTCTGGTAGCAGGGGGCAGTTAAGTAGGTGCTGCATTGTTTGAGGGACCCTTCCGAAATTGCATTCGGTAGAGCCATCAAGGTTGTATCCCCATTTCTGCATCAGGGCTTTGCATCTTCCAATTCCAGTTCTAAGGTGATGCAGACAAAACCAAACTGGCCATGGCTCACTGGCTCCTATTGGGAGGGACTCCTCAAGCTCAATAGACAGGTTATGGGGTTTCAATTATAGTTCTGTTGACCAGGCTTTTATCCTGCGGCTCCGGGGATTACCATCCAGGGGATGCTATGCATGTAGAATTTTTTTTCCGGATTTTAGCCTCTTTGGTGGAGGGACATGCTGAAAAAGTGGATGGTGAATGTCATCTTCCTGTTAGGTGTGTTCCCAGCTGCCAAAGTATCTTCTCAAAAGGGGTATTGCCTTGAAAAGGTCATTGTACTCCCTGTAGAGTTCCTTTGCTTCAGTTGATAAGCCAGGGATGTAGTTTTCCTGGCATCCTCTAGGGATGTTGTTTCTAAAGAACTTCTTCACCTTTTCTACATAGACATCATAGTTGGCTAGGGTTGCTGGAAGGTCATTGATTGCAGCATCCAGTTCTGCTGAAAACTTCTTCCAATTTGCCTTCTTCAAGTTGAAGCGGTGGCTGAAGGGGACTGGACGGGGAGCAGTGATTGCATTGACATTAATCCCATCGGGACGGTGTTGAGAGTGTGGAATTGGGTCAAGGATGATTTTCTTACACTGGTTAGCAATGCTGTATGAAATGAACATCAAGTCAGGGTTACTATTAGATCTACATGTACATGTATATCTAATAATAGGTGTTTTTCTAGGTTATACTTAACATTTAAGTCCTTATAAGTTCTAAGTTTGCTACTATACACCTTACTGTTTTCATCAAGAATTTTTGCCAATGTGTAATAAATCTTTCTTGCAGTTTATTGTTAATAAAATACATTTGATACGTTGCCATTTTGAAAATGTATTTTGCTTTAACCTATATCTTTCGAAAATAATTTTAGTTGATGGCAGTACCCTTTCTTCATTTTCATGTATGAATGGTATGCAATATTAATTAGATGGTGTCATTTGAATTCATGACATGTAGCCAAAAAGCAATCATCAATTTTTAAACTTATGGACTTTGGGTAGTCCTAATTCTGATGAAACAGCACTATTAACAGCTCCTCTGTTGAGCTCTAGCATATTCTTCAAATATTTCATGTACATTTTCTCAGGTGTGACATCTGTTCTCCACATTCCCCTTTTCAATCTTCAATATATCCATTATCCAAACTGTAGAGCAGTATATCGTAATTGGTTTGATATAGCTATCAAATAACTTTAAAAGGGGTATTACCGATAAACAAGGACTGGCTTGGGTGCTTCTCAAAGAAACTATTTTGCTTTGATGTATCTTGAAACGTGATATAGAATGCGAACAATCTTAACTCTTTATTCTTTGATAATTAAAAAAAGCTGCCCAACCTCAGAAGGCCATTTCAAAGAACCAAGCTCTGTACGCAGGGATCGCCGTTGGGATTGTGGTCATCGTGCTCATCGTCATCGTAGTTTACTTTGCAGTTCGACATCGTCGACTACAGCAGAGCTTCATGTCCTTTGCCAACAGTCACTACGACACTCGATCAGGAACTGCCACGTTTGCCACGAGCGAAGATGATGATGGTGGAGACTTAGGTTAGTAAATCCGTAGGGTATACCTACCTTGATCAGCTTATAACCACAAGAAATGCTTTGTAACACCATAATTAGTCAATCATGTAAGAGACTTACGTAAGTAAATCCTTAGGGTGTACATGTACCTTCCTTGATCACATTTTCACCCGCAGAAAATGCTTGTCTCTGGGACTGAAGACTTTTTTGAAACACCATTGTATAATCATTGAACTAAATTGATGGTGTATTAGACTTATATTTACATGTAGGTAAGTAAATCTTGGGTATATCTTCCTTAATCAGATTTTTACCCTTGGAGAATGTTGTTTCCTTGTCTGTTGACTAATTAACACTTTGTGTTTTCATTGAACTAAACCAATGTTAAAGACCTTCTCCGATGAAAATACAACTATATATCAATGGAAAGCTGATTGGACGTAGAATACGAAAACATACATATACAACTTATGTTTCATTTCGTTATTGTACAATAAGCAGATAAAGACTTCATTTTCAGCCCCCTCTGAATTCGGGGTCAACAGATGACAAATAAGCCGCTATAGTGATGACGTCATCACATGTAGAGCAGCCAAGCTCGATTATACGTCGCGACCGGCCAGCCATGCAAATAACAAATGTGCGCGAGTAATTGTTTGAGAAAGTTTATGAAAGTTTTAAATCGTTTATTTGGGATGGCGTCACCAGTTCTCAAAGAAAACCAAGACGATTAGGTGAAGGAAATGAGAATAGAGAGGAAACCAATGAAGAAGACAATAGTGATCCCGAGACTAGTGACAGCAGTGATGATGACGAAGACGGTGCTGCTGCAGGTGCAAGGCAGCATATTGTAGCAAGGGAGTACGAGCCATTGCCCCGCGGAGAGCTGGGAGATAATGTTGGAGATGCTCATGTTGGACACCCGAACAGTGAAAACAGAGTCCATAGGTATAGAAATATCGAGGATTGATAAGATTTCTTATTGTATCTTACAGCGATTGGTGCTGTTGCCGGCATTGTTTCATTTAATATATTCTGATCCTTTGATTCTCGCAAGTCGCGACATCATTATAATTATAGGCAAAATGTTTAGTGAACTCCCATATCGCTCTCTTCGGCCGGCTTTGCTCGACTTTCTGAGGCTTTGCCTATTCAGCCCTGATCGAGGCCGGGCCGCACCGGGCAAACGCTGCAGGGATGTGCCTCTCATTAAATCATGTCTGTCTTGTTCTCTCAAGTTCACACTCCGATTCTGATTGAATTTTGCCCGGAAGAGTATAAATTTTTATTTTTTCATCAACATTGAGTCAGAAGTTTGCTGCAGAAGTACAGCCTACGGTAGTACGGCTACAACCCAGTTAGTCAGATCTAAATAACAAATAATCATGCTAACTAAGTTAGTAGGAATAGATTTAGAACAAAAACAAAACATAAACTGCGTAGATCGTGATGTAAGATCTATAAAGCTTACATTGCCACTATTGTCTGAAAGTGAAACGCACGAATATAAGCCACATTCTAACTTCTAAAATTATAAGAAAGTAAATAGCAGCTAATTGTTGATCTATAGACTCACTATTGCAAATGCACACAAACATGACAAATTAAGAGCAAGTAACCGATCGACCCGATGTGCACCAGCCCGCCCGTGCCCAGCCCGGCCCAGAGCGAGCTGTAAATCCCGGTACGCACCTTCATCTTCAGAAGTTAAGTAAGAGCTGCCTGAGATGTCGACGACAAAACTCCTGTTTCAGTAGTAAGAAGTGCAGGTCTCGCTCAAATAAGCACGAAACACGTAATTCAATGTTACATTTTTATGGGCAAATTGTTCAAAGAAATACGAATTTGTTACTTTTATAACAATGAAAGAATTGTAGTCAAATCGGACTTTTCACACACTTTCACCCAGCTGGCTCTACATGATATGACGTCATCCTATTGAGGCCTGTTTGGAGGGCGATAGTTGCCCATTTTCGAAGCTCTCAAGTTCGAGTGTTTCGAGTGGAAATACTCTCCTGGTAGTCAGTGAAAACGCATGAAATGGGTTTTGTTGTATTTTGTAGCTTATAGGCTTTCCATTGATGTGTAATTCGTCTATTTTTTTTTTCTGTTCGGAGATGGTCTTTAAGGGCAAAGATATCCTTGCGGTATACATACCCTCCTCATTCAGATTTTAACCACAAGGAATACTGTGTTTGGGACTGGAGACTTTTTCATTATCCTTTATTGCCTTGTAACTAAACTAGCTCTGACCAGAAGGTCACAAAGTCCAGCAATTTCCACATTAATATTCATTTGTCCATCCAGGAAGACATTCAGAAAGAATCTTCATTGTTTACAATATCTTTCAAAAATCTAGTGATAGTCAAGTTTTAAGGTATTAGGAGGCCTTTTCCTTCCCCCTCTGCTTAAGGATCTTTTACATTTGATGCAGAACATATAAATTTATGACAAGTGGGGATGAAAAAAAGCTGCTCACAGCAAACGTCTTACGTATCCTCACTTATTTGTGTGTTATAAGATACATGTACAAAACTGTGAAAGGCATTACGCTAATGTCATTATGTAAAAAAAGAAAAAAAGGCCACTGTGTTATATGTGAAAGAGCCGCTTGTAGGACACATGCTCTGGCGACCATTTTCCCTGACAATTTCTTTCACTAACCAAATTCTACCCTTCAACCCTAGACCTAACACTGTACCTAATTACCTTTAATCCCTAAACCTAACCCAAAACCTAATTGCAACCCCAAAACCCTACATCTTTGTCAAAATAAAACCTGGGAAGTGTTTCATCAAGCGTTCTGTCAGTGATTTTACTGACAAATTTGCTCTCAGCCAGTCGGATGCAAGGATTTCAGAAGCTTATAGCAGTTGTCGGGAAAAATCACTGACAAAACGCTTGGTGAAACGCTCCCCTGGAGCGATTGTCACCAGAGCACATGTCGGAGCACCGAATGAGCCTTTGCCCTAACCAGGAAAATAAATCTTTGACATTCCTTTTCACACCTGTCTCCCATTCATTTACTGCCTTCTATCAGAATTATTAGCTGAGCTTCAAGGTAAGCCACCATGTGACTGTTGCCTTTCTAAAGGCCACTGCACACCATACGATCGGTCTGCGATCCGATTTGTGAAATAAATCGCTATGGCATTAAATATTGGCATTTTAACAAATAAAATCTACTTTATTCAGGTTCTGAAAAGTAATATGAATACTAAACATAGGGTCTGGGTGAGCTGTCAGCTTTCTGCAAGGAATAAGGGCAAAATTTGTTTCAAATCATAGATTTTTGTGACCTCACTGCGACTTGGAGCCAATTTGGCCATTCCAGCGACTAGAAAACTCGGCAAAGGCCGTATTATCGATTTTACTATCTGTATGACTATTCAGACCCTCAATCAAAAATATGTTCATTTTTAAATGATTTGTCAAATGATATTACATTTTCTTCAGAAATCGGATCGCAGACCGATCGTAAGGTGTGCGGTGGCCTTAACACTCACGTACACTAATCTTGTGCTTGCACTTTCCTAATGCACTGTTCAGATGTGATGCAGTAAAACGCTGTTTCAAAACTCTGATTTAATACCATGAGGCAATATACCTTTATTTAAGATGAAATGCATTTTTGCTTCATTCATGTAGGTCTTATGCTAATAGCCTGAATGTACTCAAAGCTCTGTTTCCTATAGAAACAGAATTGTGAAGCACACTACGCTTATCTCATTAAATTTTGCCAAACCATTACAAAAAAATGCTTTAGGGCCATTCTCAGTCACATGTGTGACCAAAATCCTGAAAAATACTCCATTTAAACCTAATTTTCTAGTATTTGTCGTGTAATAGAGGTATCCAATTTTGGATATTTCAAAAACAATCTTACCTCCAACAGATGGAGGGTAATTATTTTAAATGAGAGTACATCATTTTCTTTCAGAGGTCAACATTACATGTTAGGTTGGTCATGTGTGTGACCTTGCACAAAAAAGGGTCTTACTTGTTGGTATTCAAACCTACTTTTCTCCTATTTCCCTTGGAACGCAAGTTTCCTCTTTTCATTACTGTATGGTGGGATTGCTCTGAACAGTTTAAAAGCAATTTTCTGTAAATTAGTGAGCATTTTTTTCTTTTAGAGGTGAAAATTGGGTCAGTCATATGTGTGACCACTCAAAAAAGGGCATTTTTATATGTCTCTGCAAAAACATTATGGTTGGGCAATGACCTTTTCTTGTCAAGGAAAAGGAAATCTTTTTCATGTAAGAAACTGGTAATACAAAAAAATCAGTAAAATGTAGTCTGATTTTCGGGCATTGAGGCAAAATTTGATGGTCACATGTGTGACCGAAAGTTTCACTTTACAAAGAATGGCCTTTTACTACCTCGTTTCTGAATGACCCATAACACCCTCTTTCCGCTTCTTGTGATTTACATTGTGGTGCACCCGTCATGTTGGCAAAAAATGCATCTGTGAACTATAGTCAAACATATATATAATTACCACTCCAAGGAGACTGAAAGGAGAATGAAACCCTGGGGAAATATAAATTTTAATGAAAAGAGAGGATAGAGAGAAGCAATTTTCAAAAAGTTCCATCAAAATTGGTTACGAAATGAAAAAGTTATGAAGGTTTGAAAAGTCTCAATTTTCTTTCTATGGCAATCCTCAAATTGGCAATGTTGCTTCAAAATGGCAGGTATAGTAGTACAACTCTCAATATGTTTTGTACACAAAATTTCATATTTTCTCCATTATCTCTAAAGATGCTGCTTGTCTTTTTGTGAACTCAACATATGTTGTGTCAAATACATTTCCCCATGATATATCTTGAGCTAGGAAGGAGAAAAGCTGCACCTTGAGAGATAATGGGGAAAATATGAAATTTTGTGTACAAAACATATGGAGAGTTGTACTATTAAACCTGTCACTTTGAAGCAACATTGCCAATTTTAGGATCCCCATAGAAAATAAATTGAGACTTTTCAAACTTTCATAACTTTCTCATTTCTTAACCGATTTTGATAGAACTTTTTAAAAATTGCTTCTCTCTATCCTCTCTTTTCATTAAAATTGATTTTCCCCCAGGGTTTCATCCTCCTTGAAAGAATGATGTAATAGGCAGATAGTTTTACTATATAGATTTCTTAAATACAGGTGTCAGTTTGCAGCTCTTATCAGAGGGGGGGGGGGGGGGGCGGAAAGAGTATTTTTTTATATACACAGGTAGTCTTTCTATACAGGTGGTCGCTTACGCAGTGTCGATTGTGTATGTTTTCCATTTAATTATTTTTCTCTTGTTATGAACCCTTCCCAAGTAGTGAATGGAAATTCTGAAGAGTAATAATACACCTTTCTTCTGTACAGTTCTTTTGAACATATTGATATATTTTTTTTTCATTTTTGAATGTTAATCGTGCTGTCTGTTTTATTTGGCATTGTATTTTCTTATCCTTATCTATGTATTTATTTTTGCTTGATTGTTTTTTGGTTGTTTTTTTTTTAATGCAGATTTACCCCAGCTGATTTATTATTTGTACTTTGATTTGTTCTCATTTTTTGTTGTTGCTATTTATCTTTGTTTCCCTTTTTTGTTTGACTTCAGGGGATTATTTAAAGCTTCTAACAATCCTTTTTATTTGATTGAGAAATGTCCATCCTTCTGTTGGGTACATGTACTTCTTTTCTCATGTCCTCTAGCAAGTGCATAAAACATTGCATGAAACATGCACTGTTGCAGAAATTGATTTTTTGTAAAGAGATGTTTTACTCTGCATATTTTTGTGTTGTTTTGCTGCCTGGAGCATTTAACCTGTGTTTGATTCGCTGTTTGATTGCGTATCTTAGCCACAGTACCACAGATCTATTAATATCTAAACAGGAACAAATGTGTAATTAGTGCTAATCTGGGTATTAACAAAACTCATTCATCTTCTGGTCTAGTAATAATCTCATTATAACATGGTACTTTGCCTGTCCCATTTCTTTATATTCTATTGTTTTTTAGCCCTGGGGGGGGGGGGGGGGGGAGGTGTTTCATAAAGCTGTTCGTAAAGTTATGCACGACTTAAATATGAAGTGCCAGATAGGATGCCCAAAGTTTTTCATGATGTTTTAACAAAGTATGACTCTATATCTAATAATCTCATTAAATTATGGCTAAAGATATACTTTGCATTAAAAATGTTTGTTATAATAAGAATGCTAATCTACATCTGCACAGTTCAAGTTAGGTTGAAACAGTTAAAAATGATTGAGCATCCCATTTGGCTTGTCATATTTAAGTCATTTGTAAAGTCATGCGTAACTTTACGAACAGCTTTATGAAACACCCCCCTGATATCACAAGTTACATGGAACTTCCATCGTCCCAAGAGTTTAGGGTCTAATGCTGTATTGTCATATCCTCATGGAAGCATATTATAATTGATAACTCTTGGTGTATCTCACTATTTTATCAAAATTATAGCCTGCAAATTTGTCAAAAACTTAACATACAAATGTTTGTGATCACATTTATACTTTTACTTCAGAGATAATTTCATATACTTTTACTGTAGAGATAATTCAGATAATAATTTGATGATGTATGTAAATAACTACTGAATGACATTTTTTCTTTCCCTTTTCAATCTTTTTTCCTGCACAGGATCTGACGAGGATCAGCCGATGATTCGTGGATTCTCAGACGACGTGCCTCTTGTTATTGCCTGAAATCATAAAGAAATAACTCGCAAAGGAGATTTAATCAGGAATTGATTGTTTGATTAAGCTGTAATCCTATGTAGAGTGTACAGGGAAGGGCTTCTTTACACTGCCTGAATAGTCATATCCAACTGGGTCCATAGCATGTCTTTCTTCAGTGTGTGGAGGAGGAATGTGAACACTCCATAATGTAGCACCATGTAGGAAGAATTATTTGAAACTCCATTGGTTAGTAAATACTGGTTGGCCTTTTAGTGATTCTTTAAGCTAGAGGCAACTCCTAAAATCGTCGAAAGCCAAAGTCACGTCCTGTGTGCTTAAAATACCACATGCTTTTTTTATGGCAATACAAATAAAGTTGTCATAGTAACATTTTAAATAGACAAAACAAGAGCTTGAAGTGAAATCGTACATGAATTTATCATCAAAGAAATGAATAGATGATTGTAATGCTTACATGTCTTACTTCAAAATCACAAACGGTTCTAATACAATAAGGTATTCACGGTCATGGTCAAAAGTACATTCACCAATAGAGAGCTGACTAATTAGACAGTGTATTTTAACCTTTGATATTTTTTTCATTTTTTGTGAAAGACAGATATATATTTCTTGATAATTTTTTTCGTGATAAATCAGTACATTCCTAATTCTCGTTCATAGCGATATAACAGTTGCCTCAGTGTTATGCCCATTACAACTTCTTCATGTTTTTGTTTCGTACAAATGTACTAATTTGTCTTGTACTAGTAATACAGTTGTGTGATTTTTTTTTTAGCCAAATGGGAAATAAAGTGGTAGCGAGTTATGCGTAGTACTAGAAAACGCTACAGCATTTCTATGAGTACTATCTAGATAAATGTTAGAGATTCTCTATTTTGTATTATGTTCAATCCTACTGAGAATTCAGTGAAGTGTGTTCATAAATATGTGTAAAGGGGAGGAGTACATAAGGTCATCAAGATGTCACTGCTCTTTATTGAATAGATAGAAAAGTCATTTTCATAACAAATCCAACATGTATATACTTTGTCATTCAAACTGTATTGAACAGCTGTGAACTGCATACTATATTTCATCTGTATCATAATCGTATTGAATGATTATGTAGCCGTTTCAAAATCTGGTGCATTTCAAATGTACTTGAGTCCTTTAGGCTCCAACTGTTATCACAGTAGTGCCCTTATGCCTTCATATGTTAACCAAGTTCATGCCTTGTAGTTGGAAGGGGGTCAAAAAGATATATCTACTCAGATTTTTGTGTAAAATTGAGTGCCATGAGTTTAGTTTCATATTTCAGCATGTACATGCACTTAATGCATGGTCCAAGAGTATTGTTCATAGTGCTGTACATCAAAATCACTTGTCTGTTATAAAATAATTCAACCAATTCAAATGGATACTAGATTCATTCAGATAAATGGATTTTTTAATAGCAGTCAAGTTAGCGATCATACAACTAGTGAATGCAGGAACGATACATTAAATAATAGATCACCGATTCTGTTGTTATGCATTCCTCCAATCCAAGTCATGCACACCCGCAGTATCTATTAAATACGCTGCGGTAAGTTTTCACGGGATGGATACAAAATTATTGATACATGGGACCACAGAAACCGCAAGTTGTTAAAGCTCAATAGCTCATATCATCAACACCGTAGGGATTCTCACATTTGTCATTTATAAATTACAATTCCTACTTATTCAACATTGATTTATTTGAAAATTTGCAGGTAGAAAACAAAAGCGAAATGTAAGTTTGTAGATCTCCTGCTGTCTAAAAACTATACATTTGTAAGAAACTTCTGTAATCATATTCAATCAAAAGTACTAGTACATGTAGTTATTGTGTGGAACTTAACTGCTTTTTTGTCTTTGATCATTTTTGTTTTGACTTTGAAGTGTAAATGTATATGTCATCTTTATTGTGTCATTATTATTTTGCTTGGTATATATTTCTTGTTATTGTTTGTTTTAAGTACATTTTTCATCATGATTTTTTGTAAATATATGTACACAGATTTTTATCAAAACTGAAGATTTTTCATTTGATTGATATTATATGATGATTAGAAAAAAAAAGTAAAAATGTATGTTGGATGGGAATAACAAAAGCCCAGAAATTAAAAGAAAGTAGCAAATGCTGCCTCGAAATGCTAAAACAGAGATTTGTTTTTAAGTCTTGATAAAGAAGTATAATTGGAATTGACATGAAAATGCAATCATCTTGAAAAAGTGGTTTATGTAAAGCAATAATTTCATGTTGGTTAAGATCAAGCAGTTAATATTGTGCAACATACACTAAAAATACCACGGCTCGTTTAATGTACTAAAAACAAAGAAGAGAGGAAAAGATGTGAATCTTTGGCTTAAATGTTTGAGCACAGAGTGAATTATTGAAAGCTTATCCAAAAACTTTAAAGTGCGCTTATGGTAGTGCTTTTGACTTGTAACCAAGTTAAAAGGAACACAGATTTTCAAAGCACTTTAGAACTGCAGTTAAAGGGGTCTATTATTTTCTTTATGGAAGAGATTTTACTGGAAATGGGAAAGATTATTATTTGTTTATCCTTAAATATTATTGCAATGAGTCATTTGGCGTGAAGGTATCTCTATTAGGCTGAAAGATTAATATTTTTGATTGATGGAAGAGAAATTTGCACGGTTCAGTACTGCCAAATTGGAGTCAGGAAGAAAGTCCTGTCCCTTTTTTTGTCCTATTATGGATGTCTTGTTATAAATTAATAAGAAGAATAGTACTAAATTTAATTACTCTACTACATAGGACACAGGTTCAAAGATTATATTATATATCCATTTTGGATTGAACTTAGAAATCACAATTGCTTCATTAGTTTCATAAATTGATGCATAGTTTGGTTTTCATTTACTTAACAAGTTGTACATTTTATTCAAACTTTACCTACTGTACCGTACAGCTTTATATATTTTTGTAGTTGTCACACATTATATTTTGTTATCCTGTATATTTCCATGTGGGTTTTCACATTTAATTGTGTACTCGTGTGAAAATTGTTATGTAATCAATTTTTATTTAAGGAGGGGGGAGATAAGCCCAAGGAAATGGAATCAAAGAAAAAGGAAGAGGAAATATTAGAAATAGAGAGATTTATAAAAAGATATTATTATAACAAACTGATGAAAAATATATAGATCAAAACCAACTTAATATCAGGGTGAACTTCCCCTGTATACATTATCACTTATTGAGAGGATAGAAAATAGAAGAAGGTGTTGGAGAAAAGGAAGAAGAAGAAGGAAAGATATCTGCATCGAATACTGAAATCATTGATCGAGTCTAGTTGCAACATCTGTTGTTTTTTTTTAAAGCAGTCAAGGTCCATGTGCCATATAGAAAAAGAATATACTTCTTAAATTAAGTGTCAAAATCAGTACATTTCATTAAGTTTACTTTCATATGTTTTATATTTTTCTTTAAGTGAAAAAAATAATCTAATGTAGTATTGTAACAATGGCTGGATATCCTGTGTAAATTTAAACCCTGAAGATTATGTGGAGGGGTCTGCTGAAGAGCTTATCTTGGATTTATATGCAGACCCCAGTTGTAAAAAATATAACAGCATAGGCACCATAAAGCACAGAAGTATTAAGGGAAACATTTATTGGGTGAGAAGAATTTGCTCCTAAGCAGTTGAACCATGTACATGTAATTCTGTAGAGTACGGAAGTGCTGATGTCATATTCGCTTGTCGTCCAGGATACTGGTTCCAAACAACAGAGCCCGCGCATGAGGTTCACCGCAAAGTCATTCAAGCAGCGGGCTGGAGCAGGGCAATATCCGTGTATGGTGCTGGTGTGATCACCATGCCATTGTTTAGCACAAAATTGTTTGGAACCAGCAACATTGACAACTTGGCCGGTATGACGTCACACTTCGGTACTCTATTAAGGGAAATTGTTATACATTGTACATGTAAATTAAAAAATAGGATGACAGCACTGTACGTGGTCATAAACTTAGGGGACAGTTGATTCTTAACTTTGTTCTATTTTTATTGTGATTCGGCACTATCTGTGTAAGTAAATTTTCTTGCAAAAAAGATTATATTTAGTAATAACAATGATAAAGAAAAAAAAAGTGAGACTGGTCTTTCGTAGTACTGCATATACAAGATATAAGATTTCTATTCATTGTGTACTGTACATGTATGATGGTGAGGAGTTTAAAGCTACGACTGTTGCAAAGATATTTGTTTAGCTATTTTGCGGTAAAGGTATTCTATTTCACTTTTACTCATTTGAAACGGAGGGATTTATCTTTTCTATATTGTTGCTTAAATGATGGATGAAATAAACAGATTATTGCTTGTACTCTGATTTAATCCTGTAACCTATGATTTATTTTATTCAAGTGGAAAGTTGGGCTTATGCCATCAAATTTCTCCCAATATATGTGTGGGTTGGTGGGTCTGTGTGTGTGTGTGGGGGGGAGTGTGGGTGGGTGGGGGATGGGCATGTGGGTGTGTGTCGATTATGCTTGAGGAGTGAACACGCGTTTTTGGAGTCCCTCTCCCCATCCCCATAGAAAGACGTGATATAGAGACCATGGCCAGCAGCTTACGTAACACTGGGAAAGGGAATACGAAGAGGCCGCGGCATGATACCGGGACCCCGTCGAGCCCCAACGAAGCAAGTCTGATCTCCACCTTTCGCTTGTTGATGGATCAGCAAATGGACAGAATAGAAGAGAGATTTTTGATACTCGAGCATAATATGAATAAGCAGGTGAAGGAACTCCAAACATCGTTCAGCGAAATTAAAGCTTCCGTTGCCTTTCAAGTTCAAGAGACTGAGGAACTGAAAGAAAGAGTGTAAAAATTAGAACGGAAAGTGGAAGAAAAGGAAACAGCGCTGAAGGAAGAAGTTGACAAGATGGCTATGTACATAGCGAGGGAGAATTTGGTATTTACAGGGATACCGGAAAGGGAGCAAGAAGATGTGCGAGAAATCTTGAAGGATTTCTACATCAACAACCTGAAGTTATCAGAACAGGAGGTTGACGACATAGAGTATCAACGCGTACATAGACTTAACGCCAAATCATCCGGGCCACGCCCAATAAAGGCACGCTTTGTTAGGTACGGCGACCGAGAAAATATCATGCGGAACGCCAAGAATCTGAAGGGAACCAAGCTTTACATCCGGGAAGACATACCGCTGCGGTACAGGGAGGCGCGGTGGGCCCAGATACCTACTCTGATAACAGCAAGGAATGCAGGCAAACTTGCCTACTTCTCGAGGTCGGAGCCAGCGAAACTCTTCATTGATAGGGTATGGTTACCTGCGGATAAACAGAAAGCGTTTGTAGAAAATCTGCGAGGCCAACAGGCTGGAGCTGAATAAAGTTAGAAGCAAAATGGCTATGGAAAAGAGGGTGAGTTTTGAAAACGTTTCCTTTATGTGTAAAGCCGAAAACACTAAGTTCAATTAATAAAATGGAGTCTAAAGGTATGCTGTTCAAGACTCTGTTTGGATGTCTGCAATTTCAGTTTAATCTTCAAGCCTTCAGTTAAATTGGAATTGTTATGAAGCTATGTGAGGCTAATATAAATGTTCCTTCGAGACGATAATTTCTTTTCTCTGTTTCTGCAATGATGATATCGCTACTTTTTAGCGCATCAATGATTCAATGTCACAACGTTACGATGCAAAATTTTACCCTATGAGGGCACGATGATTAAAGCTTGTAATAATGCAGTGGGATGTCTGCAGGGCATATAGACGTATTGCTTCGGGGGATACCAAACAGGCCAATAGCATCGTGCATAGACGCAACAGAACGGGAGGTGAATTAAGGGGTTTTGATTTTGAGTTCATCGGTGATATGACGCAAGGCGACGCCAATGAGGGAGCTTCTGTCAATTAAATTGAAATATACGTATAATACAGCGTTGAAGAATCAAAACGGGATGTGAGCATTATTAAATTTATGCGCTGGATTACTTCAACGAGTTTTACCATTACATCAGGAAATTTTGAATACTGTGAATTGTTTTAGGAGATCATCCACAATAAAGTGTGTGTGTGTGTGTGGGTGGGGATTTGTGTAGTGGGTGTGTAGACGGGAGTATGTGAGTGGATGTGGGGGTGGGTAGACGGGAGTGTGTAAGTGGGTGTGGGGGATGGGTAGATGGGAGTGTGTGTGGGGGGGATGCAGATGGGAGTGTGTAATACAAAATGACTAGAACTTTGGCACCATCATTTTGCATCCACATGCCACCGAGCGGTGCTTAGTTTTGTTTTATTATTCAGTTCATCCTTATTCAGTCCATGAAATTAAAGGTCACAGAATGACGTAGATAGCAAAAGGAAATATCTATAAAAAAACAAAAAACAAAAAAACAAACCTTATGACAATATATCAAAACGACAGAAAACTATATCCCAAACTATATTAATTACTACACAAGCGCATAAACAACACTCTTATTATACACTTAAAATGTTATATGATTATACAGAACGTATGGGGAAAAATGCAATGTGGAAAAATCTTCAAACATTGGTAGCTACCAAAGCATCTGAAATCCAGGCCTGACATGCACTTTCATCCTATAAAACCCTAAATAACAAAATGCTGAAGCCAATTTTATGCACTGTACAAAAGTATCCTATTAGGCCAGGAGCCTGTCCCGAAATAGTCGACCCGTTTTACATATGAGATTTGACCCCTTAAAGTTGCTAAGGCCATCCATGTCATTCACAAAAAGCTTGTCAGCTCGAACGAAGCCGCCGGGTTCGGCCCCCAGAGCCCCCAAAAGGGGCCACAAAGTCGGGTCGATTTCAACAAACTTAAGATATTTGCCAGAAGGAAGGTGTATGACTATACATTACCAAAACACCAAAAACTGACATTTCTGTCGGGATGGGTTGTCAGACCGCCCCTAAAAATTGGGGTAAATTTTTCCCCTTAAGGCCTATTGACCAAATTTTGTCAGAAGGAAGAGTTATGGGTGTACATTACAAATATATAAACAAAACTTACAAAAATTTCCATCGGGAAGGGGGTGTAACATGCCCCTGTAAAAACACCAAAGTGCCCTAAACCAAGCTTTGCTGCCCAAAATGCTCCGGATGTAGAGAAAAAAAAAAAAAAAATTTGGCATTACAACCTTAATAACTCCAAAGTGTCTCATTCAATTCAACTAAAATTTACCTAGTACAATCTTGAGTATTGTAACTTTCTTGGGGTGCAATTTGGTGTCAAATAATCATTTCAATAATTTATTAAATCTTGAAAATTGTACTGCTTTCTCAAAAGTAGTCAAATGATATTGTCAGGATTAGGTAAACACACACATTGTCCATCTGCTCCTGTTTGGCAAGGCATAATAGAGAGCTTTCGAGGTATTTGTGTAATTAACAGCATGCCAGCGACAGCCCAGATACTTAACAAGCTCCTCTATTATGTCTCGTCAAACAGGTGCAGATGGACAATGTGTGTGTTTACATAATCCTGACAATATAATTTGACTACATTTGAGAAAGCAATACAATTTTCACAATTTAATAAATTATTATTGAAATGATCATTTGACACCAAATTTCACCCAAAGAAAGTTACAATACTCAAAGATTGTACTATAGGTAAATTTGACATGAATTGAATGAGACACTTTGGAGTTGTTAAGGTTGTAAAGCCTAAAAAAATTTTTGGTCTACATCCAGAGCATTTTGGGCAGCAAAGCTGGGTTTAGGGGCACTTTGGTGTTTTTCAGGGGCGTGTTACACCCCCTTCCCGATGGAAATTTATGTAAGCTTTTATATTTTTGTAATATACACCCATAACTCTTCCTTCTGACAAAATTTGGTCCATAGGCCTTAAGGGGAAAAATTTGCCTCAATTGTCTGACAACACATCCCGACAGAAAATTTTGTCAGTTTTGGTGTTTTGGTAATGTATAGTCATACACCTTAATTCTGACAAAGTTTGGCGCATATGTTAGATGGGTTGAAATCGACCCGACTTTGGGGCCCCTTTTGGGGGCTCTGGGGGCCAATCCCGGCGGCTTCGTTCAAGCTGACAAGCTTTTTGTGAATGACATGGATAGGCTAAGTAAATTTAAGGGGTCAAATCTCACATGTAAAATGGGTTGACTATTTCGGGACAAGCTCCCAGACTATATGTACACTCAAGTTTAAAATGTTGTCGACACTTATAGTATCAAGGGATTGAATAGACCCTCACCTATATTTATATAAGAATAAATCGTACGGATACTGTGAAATTATAATTTGAGAGGATTATTCATCTCTGATTTTTTTTTAAAACACTCTATCTTTACCAGAGTGCAAAGATACCATTTCAAACGGTTATTTATATTTGTCGTTATGGCTAGAGTAGTAAAACGTTCACAGATGATCTTCAGTCTACATATTTGTTAAAATTTAACAATGTATGATAATATCATAAGTTTGAAAATAATAAAATTATTATGATCATTATTACTATAAATATTAAGTGGTTGATATAGTTAACCAAATAAATCACTTCAGAAAACAGTTGAGTTTTAAATACTATCTATAATACATTATAACATGTTTGATCATCCTGATATTATGTCCAATCAACATTATGAGAAAAATCAAGAACGATATCTGTGAAATATCTCTAATATTTATTCACTTCTGTACCACCACCATTCATGTATTGAACATTGAGTGTGTAAATGCTTTTAAGTAAATATACACAATATAAAACAATGCCCAATTGACGAACAATCAATGAAGAAGATTCGTCAGTATGCACAACAATATTGATTTCAATGATTTCTTGATTAAAGGTAAGTTTTATTCAATTTTCTTGAATAATATGCTTAAAATAACACTCAAAATATTTAATTAGGTTTTCACTTAAAAAAAAAAAAATCAAGGCCACAAAATCTGTTTGCATCAGTAATTATTTCTGAACACAATAACACCATTGTGCATCGCACCTGTCATTTCTGCTAACATTTTGCCATCCAGTGTAATTAATGTTTAATGATTCTGGGTTAAAAGAGATGCTCTCGAATTTCAGCTGTGATGTACAATGGCAATTGTTGTGCTCTGAATTAATTACTGATACATACAGATTTTGTGATCTAGATTTTCCAAAAAGTGAAAATCTAATTGAATATTAAGAACATTTTAAAAAGTAAAGTATTAAAAAAAATGTCTCAAAACATACTCAAAACAAATTTGACATACTTCTACTTTACAATGTGAAAACCCCAGTCTGATACGAGTTATAACTTTTGAGTTATCAAGAACAAAAGTGTCAGGGTTTTTTTTACACCAAGTACAAACAAAATTGAATGGATAAAATCTGTGTGGATTTTGACCAAGCAGCATATTTATGAAGGCCTCAAGGAAAAATATCAAATATTAAATAACATGGAAGCCCCTCCTCATTAAAAAAAAAAAAAAAAAAATGCGGACGACAAACAAGGAATCATTTTCACGTGGCTATAATATTACAGAATATTAAGTGGTTGACTTGGGTAACCAAATAAATTCACTTCAGAAAACAGAGTATTAAATACTATTCATAATACATTATAACATTGTCTTATCATCCTAATATTCTGTATAATCAACATGATGATAAAAATTGAGAAGAATATTTGTGAAATATCTCTAATACTTATTGGCTACTGTATACCACCACCATTCATGTATAGAACACTGAGTGTGTAAATGCTTTTCCTAAATATGCACAATATAATACATTTCCAGTCAAAATTTCACAAATAGTGTCGAGACGGTGGTCATTATACAGAAAGTTTTCTCCCTTTTTTTTTGTTGAAAAAAATGTAGTTTCCATCAGAGTTTATTTTATAATGATAAATGTTAAATGGTCGGAATCGGTCACCAAATAAATTTCTTTTGAAAGGCGCCGCGTATTAAATACTATTCATAATACGGAAAGTGTAAAAACATGTTTAATCATCTAAAACTGACATTAAACAAAAAATGCTAAATATACTTACAATCTTCAAATTTAAGAAATAAGGAATCAATTTTACTTGGCCATATTATCATTACAATATACATATTATATAAATGAATACTTTTTAAAGTATCGTATGGCATTTTAACTAAACAATGACCTATATGATATTAAAGCTGAATAGTTGCTCTTCACTCTCATATAATATGTATGTCACATTCCGAAACTTTTTGTCTGGGTCTTAGTGTTTTAAAGTGAAATTAGGGCTCAAACCGGCATACCGGAGGTCTTATCCGCAACTACACATGGAAATGTACTTTTGTACAAATTTATTCAACCCTGAACCTATGCATTATTTCAGCTTAAAATATCAAGTGAAGTAGAGATGATGAACTTACTTTTCAGTATGAAAATTATATGAATAATTTAATAATTTTGATATTTTGTGTTTTGTGTAAAAAAAAAAAAATGGGGAAAAAGGTGTTGGTTTTTTTGTTTTTGTTTTTGTTTTTGTTTTTGTCTTTCTTACCTCTATAGCTTTGGTTGTCTTGTATTTTTGACCTAAAACATTAATTTAGATGATAGTAGGAAGTAGAACAAATCATATGATGAAATTTATGAATATTGAAAAACAACAGAATACCTAAGAAATCCATAAACAATGAAAAACATGCAATATGAAGTAAAATGTAATGATTAAATCTATCTGAATGTCTTTTCAATCTTCCCAGAAGTCTTTTTTAAATACCCTATAAGGACCGGGGGTGGAATCTCCCCCCCCCCCCCCCCGGACGTTTGCCGCGATATGTTCAAGGATAATGTTTTTGGCGCCGCGAGCTTTCATGACTTTATTGCGTACAGTCTTACGCATCCTTTGATACCAAGTTTATAAAATTTTGACCAACTGGTACAGCGATAATTTAAAAAACCGTTTGAGACATAGAAATAAAACTTTACAGGGTTATTCTTTATCTGTGTGCCAAGTTGCAGAAATTTTCATCACTCCACGGCCGAGATCCAAAGGGGGGTGGATTCCACCCCCTCCCCCACCCACCCACCCACCCGTAAAACAAGATTTGAAAAAAAAAAAAAACCAACCTGTCCTCCATTCTTTACTTTAAGCCCCCTGTAGAAACATCCTTTCTCCTTTTGCTCCCACTGAATTCTGATTCTAGTTTTTGAAAATTCATATCCTTTTCTTATTATTTCGATTTACCTCAACTTCTAAGATTTTTAGGATTTGTCTACTCAACACTGCGTAAAACTGTCAATATGCTATAGCTTAAAGCCTGATTTCAATTTGCTACAGTAAGAAGCAGAAGAAGAAAAAAAGCTTCAGCATGTGGCAAACATACATGGGGAGGGGGCCTTGGGGCTGCAGCCCCCCCCCCCACTTTTTTGAGTAGATACGTTTCATAAAACCTCCGAAAAAAGGTTCGAAAATTGTCAGTAATGAGAGAAATCAAATCAGCCCCCCCCCCCACTATCAAAGACGCTTCGCGGCCCCTGATATAGGAGAGTGTAAGAGGTTAAATTTGTTATTCTAAGTACTTTAAATTGTCAGGGCTAGAAAACACTAGAATACAAAGAAGTGGGACCGGAAAAAGTACCTTGTTATAACGAGAGTTTGTTATACATGTACCGCTGAACAGGATGTATGACATTTTGCTCCTGCGACAATTGCTCCGGTCTAACTTTGCCATGCTAATTCTAAACCTAAACCTAACCCTAATCCTAACCCTATAAGCCTAATCTTCATTGTATTGAACAAAAAACAAAATCATGACCTTGACCTTAACCTTTGACCTTTCGAGATATGGACTGTGGAGCAAATGTCGCAGGAGCAAATGTCGGCGCCCCCATGGAACAATGTCCTTTATAACGAGGTTCCACTGTATCAGGGTTCCCAGCATTTCATGAAAATAAAATTCTCTAATTCCTCCCTGATGGCGTTTCAAACTCCAGGATTACGGAAGGAGGCATTTTTACAAACTAAAAAGCCAACACGGCAAGAAACCCAAAATTGTGAATTGGGCCTAAAAAGAAAATCAACTGGAGAAACAGGGCATTGTGTTCTTGAGAGCAGTGACTTCGTTTTTCTGAAGGTTCATTTCAGTCCGAAGTTTCGTAATTCCGAAAATAAAATAGGGTTCATAATTCCGAGAAGAAATTAGGGATCATATTTCCGGAAATGAAATAGGGTTCATAATTCCTAAAATGAAATAAGGTTCATTATTCCGAAGGTTCGTAATTCCGAAAAATGATGTAGGGTTTCATTACATTTTCGAAAATATGAACCCTTTTTCATTTTCAGAATTATGAAACTTCGTATAAACGAACCTTCGGAGTAGTGCAACAATTGTTCGGAATTATGAACCCGCTGGCACAGACGGGGGATGACACACAATCTCACAGAATCACATAGTGAAACACACACACACACACACACACGCAAACACGCGTTCGATTTGAGAGAGAGGGAGACCTCTATTATTATTTTTTGTGTGTGGACGAACGGGGGGGGGCATATGGCCCCTTTGTGCACCCTGGAAATGCCTGTCCTAATACATGTCTTATCATTTTACCCTTTCAGGACAGGAATTATTTAAGGGCTAAATTAATCACATTTTGTTCTTCAAATTGGCAATAGTGATATTTTTCTTTTAGTGCTACATGGTTCTAATAAGATGTGATGTTTTTTAAAACAATATTCATACTTTAAAATTTTGTTGCAAAGTTGAAAAATTGCCAATTTTGATGAAAAACAATGATTTTAAACCTCTCAATGTGTTGCCAATTTAAGGATTTTAAAGCTTATTCTTGTTTTAAAAATTCCTGGCATCAAACGCAATGTGGTCATGAAACAAAAATACATTAGTGTGTGCAGTTCTACTCATGCATCTGGTATATTTTTTAGAGCTCTGAATCAAAAGTTATTGAGCCAAACCACAAAATGTGGTCAATTGTCTTGAAAGGGTTAAAATCCATATTTTAATCATATCATAATATGACAACTAAATGATGTTTGTCGTACACACGAACATGTATGCTGAGTTCAGATACATCTCAGTAAACCTTAACCCCTAGTATCATGAATTTAGCGAACCATTGATTGATGACGTCATAACATAACATTAACAATAGAGGAGAAAAAGTGAGAACCATTGGCGGATTTATAATTTTTCATTTATTTGTTTAAGTTTTTTTTTTTGGGGGGGGGGGCCGGGGGGGGGGGGGGGAAGAGGTGGCCTAAGTCTGAATTTTGAAGAATCCATTTCGGGATAAAATATAATGACACGATGCATTTTAAGGTTATACGATAACTTGGAGAAATCACTGCCTGAAAGGTACAATATTACACTGTCTGCTATTTTCTCTCCCTCTTCTTCTCTCCCCCCCCCCCCCCCCCTCTCTTCCATTTCTCTAACTTTCTCTCTCTCTCTACCTCCTTTCTCCTGCCCCCCCCCCCCCATATGTTTCCATCCTGTCTCTTTCTTTTACTCTACCACAATTTCTCAGCCTTATTTCCCTAACCCCACCCTGCCCGTCTATTTTACTGTTTACATGTAAGCCTACAATGTACACTTTTGATGGGGTAGGTTGGGTCCATGTCGTTTTTCAAAAGGTTCATAATTCCGAAGGTTCGTTTTTCCAAAGGTTCGTTACTCCGGCGGTTCGTAATTCCGAAAATGAAATTGGGTTCATTATTACGAAAATGAAAAAGGGTTCATAAACCGATGGTTATGTTATGTAGGGCTCTATTGCATTTTCGGAGCTACGAACCCGACTTCGGAATAACGAACCTTCGGAGTAATGCATCAAATGTTTGGAATGATTAAATTCTGTTTCATTTTCGGAATTATGAACCTCCTGCCATGGGAAATTTGTGTTTCGGAATTAAGAGTAAACGAAAAAACGAGTACCCCATGGAGGGGGTGAAGACCAGGGGCGGCGCTACAGGGGGGCAGGGGGCGGCCGCCCCCTATCATTTTTCAAGCGAGCAAAAAAAAAAAAAAAAAAAAAGAGGAAGAAGGGGGAAAAAAGGAGAAAGAGAAGGGGAAATGGAGAAGAGAAGGCTAGGCCATGCAATTATGACATAACTGTTATAGTCCTATTTGTTATTTCAAGACCCTCGACGTGCGACGTTGCTATACGCGTCATTTTGCCCCCCCCCCATTTAAATACCCTGGCGCCGCCCCTGGTGAAGACACATGCTCCTGTAGCTACGACAGTGCTACACTCAACAGTAGATATACATCAGCTATATAGGCTATTATGTATTTACTGTTAAAGTATGTTTGACACATGTAAATCGCTATATGAATATAATATGAACATACTGTATATAAATCATCCAATCAGCACAGTCTGTTTACACATTATGTCAAACCAAATTATACAAGAACTAAGGAGAGGCTTTCATCGTTGAAAATTTATTTTCTATGAAACCCTCACAGCAGTCACATTTATTACATTCATTTAGTAAAAGAAATACATGTATTACTACACGAATCGATAATTGAAAAAGAGCTATGCTACTCTGGACTGTACTCTTGATTTTCTGTATTCTAAACATGTACAATTATCCTGAAGCATAAGTCATATTTTCCAACAGAATAGGCCTATTTCTAAAATTATTTTTATAATATATTCAGTGTGTTCAATCTTTCACTGAATCGAATAAATACATGTAATACAACTTCAATAGTTCAATATTCCGGGGTTGATCTCATCATTATGGATGTTTAAATACACCGTTTCTACGCTCAATGCTATAGTATTGGCTAGTTACCGGCTTTATACTCCTTGCCTGAACATCTCTTTCACTTTGATATGGCCTACCACACGTGCCATGCGCCTGCGAAAATCAAGTTATTTAATGCCCGTTGGGCATGAGGCCTCATTTGCTGACGCTGGAATGAGTTAAATGACTGGTAGCAGCCTTTAAGAGACATGTGAGAATAAAGCCCGTCTCACAAGAGGTGTTATCTTGATTGCACCAGTACTCTTTAAAAAAAAATCAAAAAATCGAGTGATCACTGACGTCACTCCCCGGGGGAATGAAAATAGAGTGAAAAGAGAGTGAAACTCCGCTCTTTCCCTTTTAAAGACCACTCGATAGTCATCCACACCTGAACAAGTGATCACTGACGTGACCCCCGGGGGAGTGAAAACATAGTGAAAATTCACCCTCTCTTTTTTTTTTTAAAAGAGAGGTATACCTGCGCTAATCGAGCCTGTACAGGCAATAGACCAGTAAGCCCGTTATTAAAACTACTGCCTGTACTGTTCATTTGACAAATACTTTTGAACGTTAATAGCTCTATCATTAAGCGCAAAAGACTGTACAAGTCACTGACATGGTCCTAACGCCAGGAAAAGACGCCTCTAATCGGGTAATGGTGTGTTTCTACAGGAGCGCGTACCTGGACATAATCCGATATACCCTAAAAGTAACGGAAAGTAACGGTATTTTGAAATCACGTAAAACACGCCGAATGAGTGCGTATAGAACATTTGTTTGACTCCGGGGAGGGGGGGGGGGGGGGCATGTCTCATTGAGACCTGTACATCATCCGCGTAAATCACTTTCTGAAAAGCACCCTAAACGGGGATTGCAGTAGGAGTCGGGTAGGAGTCGGGTAGGAGTAGTTTTGATAACCCAAACAGGGAAACCTGTCTAACATCTCCCATCTTTATACCCCTTTCCGCGGATCGTCTTCTTATCACCTCCGAATTTGATTCCCTTTTTCTTGATTTTTGCTGTTTTTGATACCCTAAACGTGTAACCCGGGTTACGCGCCTAATGCAGAAAAGGTAACCTTTTTATCAGTTTTTGTGTACGCGGATGATGTACAGGTCTCAATAAGACATCCCCCCCCCCCCGCCGCCTCCCCCCCCCCCGGGGGAGGAGGGGGGGGGGGGTGTCTCCTCGTGTGCAGCTGGTCTTTTATCTACGGTATATCGTTTGCTTTTGGTAATGCCGATTACCAAAAGGCGTCAATTTTATAGCATTATTATCATGAAGGCAATGGGCCGATACACCAATAATTCAAAGCAATTTCTGCACTTTCTATTATTTTTGCATTCACTTTTGGTATGATTTCACTCTCACATGGTGCGTTAAAGACCGCGACAGTCGTTGAAGCAGTCTGATGTGTGTGCATCCTTTGAATCTACTTGATCGATTGGCGCAGGGAAAGGACGCCTGTGCAGCCGACATTACACACTGGCAGGCCAAAGTCCTAGTAAAAGACGCCGGAACATAGACGTCGAACATAAATCGCTGAATATCTACGATAATAAAAATCGGCGTGATAACTTTAAACAGGCTTATTTAGTTAGGAACAGACAAATGTTATGAAAAGCGTTGAATTGCACACACGTTATACGGCATAGGATTACGAGTTGCACCGGGTTTTCCGACAGTGCTGGGTGGTAGGGCGCCCTCTGGTAACCGAAATTCGAAGCGTTGAAGGAGGTGCGTGAAGAATAAATAGAGTTCCATCTTAGCGAGTTGTTCTCCGAGGCACTTTCTCCTACCTTCGAAAGAGAATAGGGGAAGAAGATTTGAAAATGCATGAAAATTAGACAATATGATATAGCGTAGATTTTTTAATTGATGAAGTATATCTTGAATCCGCAATCACGGTGAACGGTTGCCAATTAAAAAGTGAAGAATTACACTGAAAGGTTAAAAATAGAATACTCTTTGTGGTGATGTAGTTTCATTTTGTCAAGATCTTAATAAATAGTCATGAATATTAATTCCTGTACGGTTATTATATGAAAAACTTGAATTAAATGCAATTCTATAATTTACGTTGGATTAATTCCCCTCCTCTTCAAACCGATTCCAGCTACCTACGAAAGGGAAGGGATATTACATTACGATAGTGAATTGTTTTCAGTGCATCTCTTACTAACGTACTCCTCTGTACGTTTGACGAGCTTGATGGAGACAAGACTTTGCTTAAGTCTACTGTTAGGTGTTACAAACTTACAATATCACTTTTGCGAGGGTGAACCACTGGATGACCAGCAATTTGCACGACATCTGGCATTACACAAAAATAATTATATTCTTCGCTTGTCAAGGACTGTCGATATCATGCCCCCCCCCCCCCCCCCATTCTTGCATAATCCTGGATCTGTCCCTCGGGTGAACAAGATCCTTCCTCATTGCATTTACCTATGCAAAATGGGATAAGCTCTTCCCTCTGAACCACGGCAGTTCCCTTGTCATCTAAGAACCTCTCAGGTAGGAACTCATCAGGGTTCTTCCAGATCTTCGGATCGTGGTGGACCGCCCAGATGTTGGGAAGAATCAGGGTCTTCGCAGGTATGTGGTGACCATTCAGCTTCGTATCCCAGCTTGCAGAATGTGGAACACCGAGAGGAACAATGGTCGCCTTTCTCTGAACCTCTAGGAGCACCGCTTCCGTGTAAGGGATAGACTTGCGTTCCTCCAGACTGGGCATCCTGTTACGTCCAAAGACACTGTCCAATTCCTCGTGGATTTTGCGTTGCACGTCTGGATAGAGCATAAGGTAGAGGATTGCCCACTTGAGCGTCGTGGCGGTTGTATCTGTCCCGGCTGCAAAAAGGTCCCCAAGGGTCTGACGCATATCTTCTTCATTGAAAAGCAATGTTCCTTCTGAGACATTGATGCCATTGGTACCATTTGATGCGTTTAAAGACACTGCTGATGCTTTGGCTCGTTCCTCCATTTGCTTCATCTCTTCGTTGTACATCTGAACGAAACATGGTTCTTCAGAGGCAGGTCTTTGCAAAGACTCTGCTATCATGGCGGAGTCGAATTCCTTCCACTCCCGATCGTTTTCCGCAAGCTTCTTCCAAACGGGTAAGGGTAAGTACTGCAGCATCGGGATGAAACCTGCGGCACCAGTTGACTCACAGATCTCGATCCCCTCATGGATGATCTCCAGGAAACGCTTAAAGGCACTATCATCGTGCTTGAATCGCTTGCCGAAGACAATCCACGATATGATGTTGGATACGGATACAGTTATGTCGTGGGCAGGGGTAAAAGGTTTTCCGTCGTAACGGGCGAAAACATCGCACAAAGTCGCAATTTCGTCCGTGATGTTCTCGACGAGACGCGACTTGCCCATTCCAAGTTCTCGAAGCGCCGCCAGGCCGAATCGACGCTTCTCTCGCTGGCTGTCACCGACGTGAGCTGAAATTATTCCTGTATATGGCAAAGAGAAATATGAAAACGATAAATTGACAAGCTTTTGATTAAAATTTAAGCGGCTACTTGAATTGTACGTCATGCGATGGCAAAATACATTCCAGATCTTAGGGCCCTCCCATTACTCTAATACATGACATACTGAGCTGAGCTGACTGATGGGGTTGCCGCCCCCCCCTTCTCCTTCCAAGAATTGTGAAACCAATATGGGTTGCCGTCACCTTATACAAGTATGAGGAATCGACGTGGTTCTGTTGTCTTTCTCATGTCTTGTCTGATAAGGCCTGTACTTAAAATTGATTTACGAAAGTACATTAACAATTTAACATGACATAAGAATTATCACTATTATTAGCTATCAGCATTTTTCGGGTGAGAAGTTTCAAATTTTCATTTGATTTAATTAATTAATTTATTTATTTATTCATTTATTTGTTTAATTATTTATCTATCTATTTATTCATTCATTCATTCATTTAGTTAGTTACTTATTTAGTTATTAATTAATTAATTAATTAATTCATCTATTGCTTTTTTACAGATATTTTTGACACAGCTTTTAAGTACCCACGTGCATAAACAATGGATCCGCTCTTTCTCTCTCTCTCTGAAAGTTTCCCCCAAATCTCTCTTTCTCTTTTTTTTTCTGTCCTTTCTAGAAGGGAAATAATTTTCTTGAAAGAAAGAAAAAAAAAGAAGAAAAAGAAGAAAAAAAGGGACACGGGCTCTACGGTTCTCGTCAAACTTTACGATGGTTCAACAAACTTTGGGTCTGTATACCATCTTATATGGCTACACGACACATGCTTCGACGACAACTGCGTCAATTTCCTACAAATTAAGAACTGATAACCAAAATCTAAACTTCAACCCTGGACCAAACACTACAGGCCTACCTAACCCTAAATCAACTTAACCTATAACCCAATCGCAACCTTAGCCCTAACTTTATCTCTGACGAAATAAAGCCCGCGGGGAATTCTCACCGGAGCATATATGTCGGAGCACCCATCTTATAGCTAGACACATTTATTGTCATGGCCAAATGGACTTTAAAATGTTCTATTTTTGTTATCTCTGTTGGTGCAAGTGCAAGATAAACGATAATGAGTTTACTAAATTTAGAGTAAAATGTAAGGCTAGAAATTCTTAGGTGGTTCAGCTCAGGCACTGAAGGGAGCAGCTACCCCCTCCCTCACCCCCAAAAGAAGGAATTAATTCGGAAAAGCCCACTTTCCTATCTGTATTCAAATTTTGTGCATGCTAACATGACAAAGGTCACAAAGTGACGACCCCAAAAAATTTGCCACGGGCCTGTCTGACATAGAAATAAGTAATGTATTAGCAAACTGTTGACTTTTGAAATAGAATGGTAAAATTTTAACTGTTGAGGGCAATCTAATCCGGGTATGCGTTTTATGACACCCGACCCCATCCCCCCCCCCCCCCTCCCGCTTAAAATCGTTGCTCCCCGTTAGATCATTTATGAATTTGAAAATTAATCATTAACAGACCGGCAGTGATACATGTATCTCATCTCAAGCACTTGATCCTTGAACAGAAATGAGTCATTGAATGCATGTATTACAATATAGGGCTGATGAAATTATCGTCAACATTTTAAGAGAAAACCTTTCTAATAAAAAAAACAATCTATTCTCCCTTTACAGTGATATCTTTCTATTTTGAAGAAAAATATGCCTTCATACTACAAAAATATATCATTTCCTTACTCGGAATATTCTTTTCTTACTCAGAATATACCTTTCAAGATATTTTTCTTCTAGAATATTTTCTACTGGGCCTACAAGTCACTAGTACAACCACTTCTCTCTCTCTCTCAATTTACGAGAATTTTAATCTATTTTTAAAATAAATTTTCAACTAGATTACTTTGCTAATCTTCTAATCTTTGATTCAGCCCATTTCAGTAAGGAACATATTATTAAAGAGAAAGTTGAGTTCTGGGAATTGTGAACAGAATTGTGAGTTTTCTAATTCCTCTTATGTCAGTTACTCAGTTTGCAAGAACATTGTCGGAATAGAAAATCCCCTGAAAAGGATAATCATTGCTCTTCAATTGCCCCCATATTCGAAATATGACAAGAAATAGCTGAAGTGTGTTCGGGCCGAACATTCATGCCACCTGTGTGTGCACTAGCTGTCCAGTCCCATATACATCTACCCATTTCAGTGTGCAGTGCATGTGCTTTTCAGCGAGATCGGGTCAATTTCTTATCACTTTGACGATTCCAAAACACAGGATACACCAATTCTTATGTAGACATGTTCAACCTTTTCCTAATTGCTGTTGCTTTGACGATGAATGTAATCACACACGATCAGAACTCAACTTAATCTTTAACATTTAACTATCATTATAATGATCAATGTGTAAGGGATCGAACTAGAAGCCTTAAGTGACGTGGAAATTCGTATTAGAAGTCAGTATTATCAAAAACGTTAGTTGCAAATACAAGATTCCTGGGGAAAATGAAATTAAAACAACATAGATACAAGACAGCAAACGTAGACTACTAGTAGATCTAGATGCACGTATAACGATTAAATAACAAAGGCATGTGATGTATCTGAAGATAAGCTTAAAAATACTCCACAATAGTTTTAACGGGTGAATGGACTTCAACAGGTTTTGTGTGTACGAGCGGCCGGGGATCGGTCCAGTCTAGAGTTCTAGATGGTTCCTGGACAGCCCGACCAACGGACAGCCCGACCCTGGATAACCCGACCACCTACCCTGGACAGGTCGACCCGGTCGAGTTATCCAGAGTGGGGTGCCTCGCCGGACAACTCGACCCACTTTTTGTTTTTCATTTTTAGTGAACTAAATTCAGTAATTTTACAATGAATTGCCATTTAAGTGGTAAATTATAATTAAATGTATATATTCATGACGGGAAACACGGCAACTGGACTTTTTGAGTTGCAATAAAAGAATAAAAATGAGAGTATTCGATAAGGACCGACAGCCAGAGGTAAGTTGATTTTATGTCCCACGAATCACTGTACCGATAGAAGAATATTCTATAATATATCCTCACATTCAATATAACCTTTCATTTCCCTGGGTAAGGGTTTTTTGTGCTTTACAAATATTACTAAGCATGAAAAAATGATTAATAGTTCGTGCAGTACATTGGACGGGGCGCCGACATTTGCTCCTGCGACATTTTGCTACACAGTCCATATCTCGAAAGGTCAAAGATTAAGGTCAAGGTCATGATTTGTTTTTTGGTCAGGACAATGTGAAGATTAGGATTAGGGTAAGGGTTAGGTTTAGGTTTAGGTTTAGGATTAGCATGGCAAAGTTAGACCGGAACAATTGTTGCAGGGGCAAATGTCATATTTTTTTTCAATACATCCCATTGGACACCACAGGCTCGCACACACACACACACACACACACACTAACTCCAGGGAGCGCCATAGGCGCCTTTATCGGCGGCGCTCACTCTCCTGGCCCTGGAGTTAGCAGACACTGCGGTGTCGTCCGATGCACGGCACGAACTATTTATCATTTTTCATGCTTATTAATAGTTATAAAGCAGAAAAAATCCTTACCCAGGGAAAGGAAAGGTTATATTGAATGTAAAGATATATTATAAAATATTCTTCTATCGGTAAAGTGATTCTTGGGGCATAAAATGAACTTACCTCTAGCCTCTTTGGCTGTCAGTCGGTATCGAATATTCTCCGACCCCTTCTCGGATTCATTGCGAGGGGAAAATAACCCATTATCACTTAAAATCAATGACAATTCATTGCAAAATGACTGAATTTAGTTCATAAAAATTGAAAAACAAAAAGTGGGTCGAGTTGTCCGGCGAGGCACGGTCAGGCACCCTACCCTGGATAACTCGACCGGGTCGAGCTGTCCATGGTAGGTGGTCGGGTTATCCAAGGTTGGGCTGTCCGTTGGTCGGGCTGTCTGGACCCCTTCTAGATTATTCATACATCAGAGGAAAATAATTATTTATTTCAAATTTCACTTTCAACTCTGAAACCCCAAATTGACATAGTACGATTTGAAGAGTCCATGAATCAGATAATCTAACTTTAAGAAAATTAAATCTTGCATAGAGCGACTTTTTAGTCTGTTTTTGACTACTGCAACGGTGAATGGGTGAATGTTTGACACAGCCCCACATAGGCATATGGGCCTTAACTTGAGTGGGCATATCCAGTAGCTACATGTATGTACTGTACTGTAATATAATATAAGGCACACACGAGTAATTCATCCGCTGCCGATAAATTTGGGACTAGCGTAAGTAAGATGACGTAATTGTAGCTGATCAAAAATATTCATATAAAATTGAATACTTGTCGGCTGTAAATTTTTTCAAGAGAAATGGTGTTTGGAAGTCACATTCTTTCACATTTCACTCCTATCTGGAAGCTTGGACGCCTTTGGGTATTTTAGAGGAATTATTTGATCTGCAGTGCATTTCCACTGTTCACAGCAGCAGTGAAAAGTCGTAGTTCGTGATTAGCCTCGTTTCAGCCTTGACAGTATTTGATGTAGCCGATTAAGTGCCCAAATAAAGTACCTAATTTTGTAGTACCATCAGTGTAGTTGCTACTCTGTCAGTTAAAACAATTTTTGTAGAGAGACTATTTAAATATGAATTTTTGATGTGCTTCAATTTAACACGTGTTACTATGGGGGCCCGAATTACTTATGTGTGCCCTGTCGATAGTGCCGCGAGGCATTACGTAGTCGTAGACGTAGAATCAGCCTACCTTTTCCTTTTGTTATGTATTCCATCATCCCGAACCTAGGTCGATCAGCAAAATCGTCTCCAGATCTCACCAAAGCCTCTTTCATTGAATCATAATCGTTGATGATGAGGGTAGAAATCATCCCAATACGAGTCAAAAACACAGGCCCGTACTTGGGCGACATGCGAGCGAGAAGCTTATAGGGCTCGTCCCCGACCAAGCTGGGGATGATGCCGATGATTGGCCACTCCCGCGGACCTCTCGGAGGAAGGGACTTATTTCTCTCATCGCCGTTTTGATAGAAGCGATGTGTAAGAACGAGACTGATAAGAAAAGCAACCAGAGCGATCAATGCAGTAGATGTGTCCAAGAGGTCCAGAAGAGTTGCCATGCCGCACAGAATTATCTTCTTTTAATAAGTTTTTGTATTTTTTGTCAACATACAAGTCCTTCCTCTTGCGTAAGCAGACAGCGGCTGACAATACGCTATTATATTGTGCATGTACGTACATATATGTACTTGCACGTACGCGCCGCGCACTGCATGCTCTTACGTAATGTCTTACATATGACAAATTAGTCTTGAAAACTAGACTTTATTTCTTCGCAAGCGCAATAGTCAAGCTATTTTAAAATGTTTAAGAAGAAGATAGTTGTATATAGTTAATAAAAGATCCAATATCTGCTAGCCCAATAGATTTTGTTACCCTATTTTCAGGGGTTAAACTAAAGTATAGTTTTCTTTTTACCGTTATACATTTCATGTTCTAATAGTCCAAAGGATTCGTGCGGAAAATCGAAGGAATTATGCACTTTTTCATAAAAGCATGGAATTTTGTATATAGGTATGGTTGTTGATGCTGGATAATTCTGGATATGGGGTCACCTAAACTTCGGGCCCTGGGGCCCGTAGTGCCCATTTTTTTTAAACGTGGTTTTCTCTCACAGTGTATTTTTCCCTTCATGACAAGTTGATTTAAACTAATATTGATATACTAAGTATCATGTACGATTTCCGGGTCTCTAAGCCCAGACAAGTGTTTTATGTGTCCATCTTTAAAATAAAGGGCCATTCAACATAAAAAACTATTAGTCCCAGAACTATCGTGATTTTGAAGGATTAAAAGAGGGTGACGTTTGGCTCTCCATAACTTGGTGGCCTAAATCTACCCACTTAGGCGCCTTTCGAGAATACGGGCCAATAAACTTAATGCGCGGAAATCATATGGAGGGAATCTAGTGTGCATGAGCGCCTATGTGCAGAGTGTTCACCTTCCTGTTATGAACGGAGATATAGTTCGAAGGGGATTTCCCCCATGGGCGTCATTCAAGGGGCACAAGACGGCCACCGCCCCCCATATTATATATCCGAAAGTCGAAAGGATGTGTGTGTATAACTATGTGATTCTCTGAGTTTGTGTCCCCCCCCCCCCCCCACTTCTGGACCCCTTTTTAAACAATACGAAAGTCGAAAGGATGTGTGTGTAACTATGTGACTCTCTGAGTTTATGTGCCCCCCTTCTGGACCCCGTTTTAAACAAGTCTTGTGGGCAAGTTATTGATATATTTTTCTTTACTATGTATAGGTAAATTTGAAGGAAAAAAAAGTTCAGTTATAGCAAAAAGTTCCACATCCCCATGTGTATGATCATGTTTTCCTGTAATATTTCTATCATATTTATTACTATAATAACCGTCTGTCGATACCTTATCTATATAATATGATATTGTGTTTATACCACTTTCTATTTTGATTGTATGGGTAGAAGTTCCACTCTTGACTTTCACTTCCTATAAAGAGAAATCATCATTATGGAGCTGAAATTTCATGTATTTCTTTCTTTTCCGGTAAGAGATTATTGCAAGCCGATACCATTTCCCGCTTTTTTTTTTTCTATCAGCGGTGAACCAAGGATTTTTCAAGGGGCAGGGAGGGGGGGGGGGGGGGCAGATAAAATATTTTGAGTGGGCGTTGAATCATAAGCTTATATATTATTTTGCGAAGGAACGTACCTACCGAGATCTAGCCAAATAAGAGGGAGAAGATTGTAACTTTATTTCGCTGGGGGCACATGAAATTTGTTGTGAGAATGTTCCTCTTAAGCCCTACCTTAGATACGGCGCTCCTTTTTACGTGTGTTAGCATTGGCTCGACAAAGTCCCGGAATAAAGTCGGATCATCCGGTATTGTTTTAGCAGATATGTTAAAAAAGCACACGGATAGTTGACGGAAGATGACACATTTTTATTTTTGTTTTAATCACATTGAAACAAATAAGAAGGTCATTCGCTTTTGGCAGGGGCGGCGCTACAGGGGGGGGGGGCAGAGGGGGCGACCGCCCCCTATGATTTTTCAAGTATAGTGAAAAAAGAAAAAAAAAAGAAGAAAAAAAGAAGAAAAGGAGGAAGAAAAGGGAAGAAAAGGGAAGAAAGAAGAAAGCGGAGTATTAAAAAGAGAGGTCTTAAACATATAACTCTATATTACCCCTGTTATTTCATGGAGAAAAAATATGACGTCATCTTTAGGTCGTTTTGCCCCTCCTATCAAAATACCCTGGCGCCGCCCCTGGCTTTTGGCGTATCCAGCAACGGACAAAGCCGGCGTACCCCCATCTAAACAAAATCAATACAACCTGAAATGTGTCTACAACACGCAGGGCTGCACAGAGACATTACTCCCCCTGTTTTTCAATTGTTGATATACGCCACTTGATCTGTTCGGGTTACATCCGCATCGAGATATTGTTGAGGAGATTCTTTTCAAGAGCCCTTATTTTCAGTGATGTAGCTATATAGGAAGGGGCAGGAATCCCCCCCCCCCTCCCGCTATCGTGCGACAGAAAACAATAAAAGGGGGAGGGGGAAGATGATTGGACCCCCTCCCACATCCTTGCCCTAATATTGATAGCCTTCTTCATGTTGATAATTTACATTTCATCCACCTCTTTAAGAAAAAACCTCCCTTCTCCCATAATTATGATGCCATTGCCCCCCCCCCCCCCCGGCTGGACCCGCGCTACGCAACTGCATATCATCATATCCTTATTATTGTAATGTGTGTATATGATCCTGATACCATGGCTATCACGGCAAATCGAAAGTTTTCTTAGAGTGTGATTCGTCCAAAAAGTCATAACCGTATTAATTGTGAGTGCATTATGGTCATTGAATCCTGGCTCGTCAAGGATATTTGAAGGAATGTTTTGTGACTGACTCGAAGAGTGAAAAATCAAGCATTGGAGTCGGTTGAAACCAAATCCGTTATTTTCAGTTTTAGTACCGCCCGGCACCATTGCAGTCATGCAGATTGCGTCATGTCCACTCGTACTTCTGGTTGCCGAGTTGTTTGTCTTAGCAAAATCCGCCTGTAAGTATGAGATAAGCACTATCAATATAGTCAAGTCCCTTAACAAAATTTGTGATGAGTTACATGTATCAGTAGCATTAATTTAGGAAGGGGTATACCAAGAAATCGCTGATTGGCAACTCTTTCCAATACGCTGATTGGTGCAAATGTTATGCATGACAGTATAAGTCATATTTAATGGTATTATTATATGCAAAAACCTCAGTTATGTTATACATTCATATTAGCTTGGTCAAACTAAATGAAACTGAAGTGTTAAAGCTCATGTAGAGTATTGGTAGCAAAAAGGAAATTGGAAAGAAACATGTTAAATATAGTCTCATGTTGTTCTCCTATTGTATCACAAGATGTCTGTAAGAGATCATTTGGTATTCCATCTATGATTTCTGGTGAATTTCAGTGTAAATATCTGTATAAGGAATGCTTGATCACTGCCATTATGCTAGGACCCTTCCAACCCGACGGCTCCCCGCACATCAATCTTGGGGCTGCGCATAGAGACAGCGTGTGTGCACTGTGTGTAGCTACTCATCATTGGTTTTACACGTGTGTGTTCAGTGTATAGCACATGCTGCCTTTGTTGGGATTTTACGTGCCTGTCCCGGCACATAAATTAGTTTTTGCCTCTTATTTGTTCAATATTAAACTTTAGGAGGCGAAATCTTCACAGTGTCTTAGTATTGCTAGTATCTTGGTATTTATCAACAAAAAATGAAGAAATCTGACGAACAGTTTTTGAGGACTTACCAAAACTTTACATGACCTTAAATTTGTTTATAAAGTCAAGAAAATTGTTATGAATTTAAGGAGATCCTTCAGTGCACTTGGTCCCAGGTTAGTTGACTTTATTCTCTATGCTAATTCACGCAAATTTGTGGAAACATAATATATGATACATAAGCCTAAAGTCGGATCTCCTTTTCCCTGTTTCGGGAACAGGTCAGACAAAATAGGCTTTTTCCCTTTCCCGTATGATCTACTGTACATATCAATGCCTGTATACAGGTGCCATGAAAACAGTGGTTGGCGCCCGGCATCTCAGGTATATAGCTTATGCAAGTTTATGCAAATTTATGCATGTGATTGCTTGTTTAATGAGAAATAATACCTTATCTGTAAAAAGAAATAAGCCCAGCCCCCCAAAAGTTATGTGCTGTCTACCCCAGTACACTTTTTTTTGTTGTTGAGATTATACAGTCTGTTTCTTCTTTTTTTCCCCCCGCTTCCGCTTTCGTTACTTCTCGTTTAGCACTCCCATGTTCATTCGAATTCTTCCTGTTCATACGACTTCTTCCTGTTCAGGAAATTACAGTATGCCACTAGCCTATAATTTCATCATAGATTACAGACAGGGGCGCCGCTTGACTATCTTTTATGGGGGTGGGGAGGGGCGTAGGGCGGCAATTGTTGGACGGACTTTGACAATAGCATGGTCAATGATTTTGAAACGAGTAAGGTCTAGCATGTCTAGTGCAACTTTCGGATTTGTCCAAAAATAGACTTTTGATGGAAACCTGGAGTAACAATCTGCACAAAACCAATGAGTGCCTAATGTTTTTTTTTAGTACTCCGGGCGTAGCCGGCCGCATTGGTGTCGATCCAGAGGGGGATGGGGGTATATATCCCCCTAAAATTTTTTTTTTTTTTTGGGGGGGGGGATGGCCTGTATTGTCATCCCCCAATATATTTTGATAAAATAAATAAGAATTATGAAACATTAATGTTTGATCTTGAAATACCCTCACACCTTTTTAATGATATAGAAGTAAGGAAATAAGAAATACAATGATTTCAATGCGAAGATATCGAAGACAATTCGTTAGCTCGCATTGTTATTCTCAATTAAGGGGTTCCGTCCCTTCGCATAGATCCTTGCACTCCTTTTTATTAAAAACCATTTTGGGATGCTCTAAAATGCAAATTTTAAATACAGAATTTTGAAAATGTCCCTGGTGTGGGAGGGGGATACCACCCTCCAACACCCTCCCCCGCTCGGTCACTTCGCTCCCTCGCCGGTCATTCCCCCCCCCCCCCCAAAAAAAAAAAATCATGGACACGGATCGACATGCACCCCTGGCCGGCCGCACAGTGGGCCAGAATGGCTCCAAAGTGCGCCAAAATTCATATTCACTGAGTTTTACCTAAAATTTGAATTTAAATGATGGGTCTATGGGTTTTCACACCCGTAGAATCCAATGAAACTATTTTCAAATACCTGTGACGTCATTAAAATACCGATTTCTGATTGGCTACCAAGATCCAATGGAAAATAACACATTTCTCGTATTACAATGATTTTCCTACTTCAGAAAATTGATAATGCGATCTCTACGCTTGTATATCAAAAAGTGAAAACGATGTTAACTTAAAGCTCATGCACATAGTACATAAGAGAGACTTAAAGGGGGCGCCCTACTGGAAAATATTTGAAATAATGAGAAATTTGCAATGTATAATGCCATTACTTGAAAGTAAACATTGATAATGCATATACTAATAAAATAATAATATTCAGCTGACTAAAAAATGAGTTATTAAATTTAGTTATTAGGTATTAGTTATTAAAGTTTTAAAAAAAATGAAAGAGCGCCCTCTGTAGCACTGATAACTTTGCGAAAGAGAAACGTACCTGTATCACTAAAAAGTAATTCTATAGGTACTATCGAGTTATCAAAATCATAATACTGACTGCAAAGTCCATGCATATTCTAAGTCCTTTGCCCTATTGTTTATACCGTGAGAAGAGTGAATTATTTCGTAAAGCCTTCGCCTTGAAATATTCACTGAAGCTCTTGTAAATTACTTAGAATGTTAGGTCTGTAAAAAAAAAAAAAAAAAAAAAAGAAAAGATAGAGAACATTTTGAGAGCTTGTTTTGGTGTTGGACAAGTTATGATACAAATCATACTTTCTCCAAAGGTTTCAAAATTCTATAATTATAAACAACTGGTATGAATTTTAAACTACATGACAGTTATTAATCGCGCCCTCTCAACAATGGGTCTATATGTCCTAACTAAACAGTTCCGAAGCCTTGAAGAAAAAAAATCGAATAGTAGAGGGAAAATGTACATGTAGGTCTGTACACTAATTAAAAAGAAATTAAAAACTAATTACAAATAAGAAACATGCTTATATATATTTTAAAAAAAATAAAGATATACAAATAGAGGAATACAGGTAGATAGATAGAGGGGTGCGTGTATGAATAGATAAATGGATAGGCCTATAGATTAATAGATGGATGGGATACGTGTATAGATAAACATAATTAATGCACTCAAAAGGCAAGCGTAATCTTGCCTTTTGGACTTAATTCATTGAAGGAAAGAAAAAAAATTTGTACAGCCCAGCGCATTTTTCAAAGAAGAGAAACTTCACATTGTTTGACAAGTGGGTGGCTTGGAAGCAAGCAATATTGTTTATTTATACAAAATAGGAGCATTTACGGACAGTGCAACTTAATATCAGATCTTCACCTTACCCTACATCATAACAGAAGCCTATTCTATTCATATAGCAATTGCACGAACATGAACTACATCTGATCTGCTCTTAAAGGATATTGATAATAACAGGATAAGTTTTACCTTAAACGAAGAATATAACACATTAAAACAATTTCCTCGAGATATAAAAAGTGCAAAAAGTTGAGCACCCCAGAATACAGAACACCACTGAACATCTTTGGCATCAAAATATAACTGCGATGTTTTAAAGTATAGAAACCAGATCAATTTAGGCAGTAGTGGTAGTCATTTCACCCGCTTGATGTAAACATTTAAATCCTATCCACAAATTGTGATGAACATGACGCTCCAGTCGCCCCTTCTCTTCTCATTCTCTCTCTCTATCTCTCTCTTTCTTTCTTTCTTTCTTTTCTTCTTTCTCTCACTCCTTCTCCATCTCTCTCTATATCTTTTTTTTTTAATGTGTTTTTTTTTTCTATCTCAGTTTTCGTTTTTCTGTTATGATTCCTTCCACTTTTTTGTTTCCGAACTTCATTGAGGAAACTTGGGAATCTCTTCCTGACCGACGAGTGTTCTACCACTGAAGACTGGACTAAAGATTAAAATGCAATCCATATGTTTGGATATTTGGATATTAGTTGTTTTCTGACATATCCCATCATCTAAAACGGGCCAGAAGACTATTATTAAAAGCTTCTTTCGGTACTAATGTCAAAAAGCATATTGAACTTTTATTCTTTGCTGTGTGTGCTTTGCCTGCGCATTTTTATGAACACAGTGCGCGCTTCTATCGCATGGAAGATTTAGGCGAAAAAAGAGGCGAACATGCGGGTGCAAAATGGGTTCTTACTCAAAAAGTTGCAAAAAGTAGCAGGCAAATTTGGTAGCAGTGTAAAGCATGAACTATAATAAAGGCGATCATGATATTTTCAGTGCGGAAATCGACGGAAATGTTGACCATCTTTGCGCTTGAAAAAACATATGCTATTTTCCGCCCAATATTTTGTGTTTCATCCAAAATTACTTTCGAGAGGAATAAGAGTTCGCCTGTAAACTCCATCATTTTTTAAAATAACTATTCTGAAATAAGCATGTTCAATTTGAAGTGCATTAAACAACCCGTTTGGCAAAAACCTTTAATAAAACGCAGTATTGCATTTTACACAATGCACAACAAATGATCAAAGTTTCGGGTCTTTTTGAATAAAAATGACCCACTTAAAATTAATTCCAAGAAGAAATACTGCTCAGAGGTGTTCTACACATTATAATCCTTGCTTAGAAAGTGAAAAAAAATAATTCTGTTTCATTGACCAAATCCCTATTTTGGCGCACTTTTGCTGACACCTGGCCCACTGTGGGCCGTCGTTATCATTAGGGGCCCTTGTTCACTGCTATGTGGCATGATTCTATTGAATTGAATAAAATGCAGTTCGCGTCACGACGTAGTGAAATAACGTCCGTTTAAGCCGGGCAGAAGAGTATGCAGATTTATGTGCTATGCTAATTCCTACTGAAACCGAGGTAGCCACAATTTCATTCAGAGCGAGAAAAGAAAAAAAAAAAAAAAAACCCTACTCCATCCGGAAGTATTAATGGGTTGCCGCTTCACAGAGCACGTCCGACTACATTCATGCTCGTCTTGTAATACTGCAAAAGATTTCAAGTGGCATTTCCTCGAGGCTGCATATTATAATTTCCTTTAAGCTCTATTTCATAACAAACACGTGTGTATCACCTTTAGAAATGTGCGAATATTAAAATGGCGTATTACGTAATCTGAAACTGATTTCTATGGGCAGTACAATAGGCCTTTGAAATTCCCCTTGAGTTTATTTTTCGAAAGTAGTTTTTATCGTGTTAACACTATAAAGTTCAATGGCGGATTCAGGGTGCCCATGGCAAACACATTGTGGTATATCTTATTACACTTTAAATACAAAAGGAATAGTATCTCCTGACAGCATTTTTTAGACCACAAGAGACATCTAAAAGTTTGATAACCTTTTATTTTTCTTTGCACGTCAGAGAATTTTTGAGTGAAAATAAAAGCATCCTTCTTTTTTTTTAAAAAGTATTTTGCATGTCAGAAAATTTTGGGACATACCCCCCCCCCCCCCCCCCCCCCCCCCCGAGCAGAGAATCCTGGATCCACCACTGGGGTTACTTAATTTTGTGCATGTGTTTATAGTCATTTCTGGCAGGAATCACTATACAGGGTGTCACTGAAAAAAGGAAACCCAAGTTTATGGGTAAATTAATTAAGAATTCAAAATCATTTCTTCATTAATGAACATATCAATGGAAAGCTCATTTTCTCTTCTTTCATGTGACATCAAAACCATGATCAATAAATCACCCGTTATTGATTAGAGACAGTCTCAATTGGCACTGTCAGAAACTAAACTGTCCAAATAAGTGGATAGCTGCTACTTTTTGTTCATTATGATTTTGAAGAGACAGAAAAACTTTGGCGATTTTTACTTCTTGTGAGAAATACACATCATCGAAAAGCTCATATTCTCTTCTTTGATAGGAAACCGTAATCATGAGGAAAAACCACACTTGCCTGAGCAGACGGCAAGATTTGCAATTGGTCACACACATTGACATCTCGTTCGAGGAAATCACACGAGGCAATTATACAAATATCAATGTGCCTTACCAATTACAAGCTGTACCTGTGCCTGCTCAATCATGCATGTTCCTTCCATTGTGAATATGTTCACATATGGGTAATGAGAATTATGACCTTTTCAATTATGTATATTTCTAACAATAATAATCCCAAATCATGTCATGTCTATTCAAAACCATAATGAATCAAAATGTAGCAACCATCCACTTATTTTGGACGATTTGGTTTTTGTCAGTGCCACTTCAGACTATCCCAAATCAGTCATGCATGACTTCCTGATCATGGTTTTGATGTCATACGAAAGGAGAGAAAATGAGCTTTTCAATGATGTATATACATTGATGAAGAAATGATTTTGAATTATTGATTAAGTTACCCATAAACTTCGGTTTCCTTTTTCAGGGACACCCTGCATAGCTGAACTGATTTTCATACAACTAATCTTTCCTGCAGCAAAAAAAAAAAAAAAAAAAAAAAGACAAAAAACAAAAAGAAAAAAAAAGAGAGAGAGAGAGAGAGAGAGAGAGAGAGAAAAAGGAACAATGCAAAATGATCATGTTATACTAAATATAGTTCATAAATCTCTCTTAGATCATGCAAAAGCGAGATGCGAGGCGCCCAGTGACGTGGAAAACACAATCACTCAACCTTTGAACCTCACGAGGGCTGAAGTTGGCTTTCAAATCATATGGAGATGTGTCGAAGGCTATACCATGGATGGGGACACGGATGTGATCGTGTCGGTGTGTAGTGATGGTGGAACTTGGACTGGACAACAACCAAACTGCAGAGGTGCCCTTTTTTCTTTCGTATCACTTCTGCTGTAAAAACATCGGCCTCTTCTCTATATTAAGAACTATATGCTACAACAAATTGCCCATACTATTCTGTGCTTCCGTAAACATGGTAATTTGAAATGGCCTCTAAAAACAACTTCCAAGAGAAAATTTTGAAGTTTTATTTTTTTAAAGGTTAGTTTATAGTCTGGGAGCCTGTCCCGAAATAGTCACCCCATTTTACCCATAAGATTTGACCCCGTAAAGTTACTTAGACCATCTGAGTCATTGACAAAAAGGTTGTCAGCCTGACCGTAGCCGCCGGGTTAAGCCCCCAGGGCCCCCAAAAGGGACCCCAAAGTCGGGTCGATTTCACCCCATCTCACCCATGCACCGAACTTTGTCAGTAGGAAGTAGTATGACTGGACATTACAAAACACAAAAAACTGACAAAAATTTCCGTCGGGATGGGGTGTCAGACAGCCCCTAAAAATTGGGGTAAATTTTTCCCCTTAAAGCCCAGAGACCAAATTTTGTCAGAAGGAAGAGCTATGGATGTACATTCCAAAAATATAAAAACTGACAAAATTGTCCATCGGGAAGGGGGTGTCAGACCCCCTGAAATGAAAACCCCAAAATGCCCTTTGACAATGCTTTATCTCCCCCCAAAAAAATGCTCTGTATGGTAAGAAACACCATTTTCTTACCTTCTGACTATGATAATTCAAAATCGTTTCATTCAATTCACTTTAAATTTTCATAACATAATTTTGAGTATAATAATCTTCTTGAGGTGCAATTTGGTGTTAATTGGTATTTTGGTTAATAAGTTATTACATTGTGAAAAATGTATTGCTTTCTCAAAAGTAGCCAAAAAATATTGTCAGGATTATGTAAACACAGCCATTTACCATCTGACAAGGCATAATAGAGAAGCTTGCTTGGTATCTGTGCAATTAACACATGAACAGTACATTTCAGCCTGGCAGTCACATACCACAGATACCTGAAAAGCTCTTCTATTATGCCTTGTAAAACAGGTGAAGATAGACAATGGGTGTGTTTACATAATCCTGAAAATATTTTTTGGCTATTTTAAGTTTTGAGAAAGCAATACATTTTTCACAATTTAATAACTTAATAACCAAAAGGCCAATTAACACCAAATTGCACCTCAAGAAGATTATTATACTCAAAATTATGTTATGAAAATTTAAAGTAAATTGAATGAAAGCTTTTGAATTATCATAGTCAGAAGGTAAGAAAATGGTTTTTCTTTCCATACAGAGCATTTTGCCGGGTAAAGCATTGTCAAAGGGCACTTTGGGGTTTTCATTTCAGGGGATCTGACACCCCCTTCCCGATGGACAATTTTGTCAGTTTTTATATTTTTGGAATGTACATCCATAGCTCTTCCTTCTGACAAAATTTGGTCTCTGGGCTTCAAGGGGAAAAATTCACCCCAATTTTTAGGGGCTGTCTGACACCCCATCCCGACGGAAATTTTTGTCAGTTTTTTGTGTTTTGTAATGTCCAGTCATACTACTCCCTACTGACAAAGTTTGGTGCATGGGTGAGATGGGGGTGAAATCGACCCGACTTTGGGGTCTCTTTTGGGGGCTCTGGGGGCTTAACCCGGCGGCTACGGTCAGGCTGACAACCTTTTCGTCAATGACTTAGATGGTCTAAGTAACTTTATGGGGTCAAATATTATGGGTAAAATGGGGTGACTATTTCGGGACAGGCTCCTGGCCTATTCGATTACAAATGTGTAAATAATCAAAAGTGTTTTTTTTTTAAAGTCTTGTGTGAAAATGTAACGCACCACGCCATTTATCATGTTTATTAATCAGTATACCTGTTGATAGTATTTAATTTTCATATCGAATGCTGAAGGGTGTTAATTCATTTAATTTTACACTTTGCATTTCCATGTGCCCTTCTGGCTCTCAACAGACATTGATTATGTCGTTGCATGAAGATAGTTCAGTACAAAACAGACGAGTGATGAACCAAAAATTATTTGTTCTAGCTGTCACGTGTAGCGCACCTGCCATCCCAGCATTTGCAACAATACTCAACAACGGTTCCTATCATGTAGGGGATACCATAAACTACCAATGTGACAAGGGATATAGCCTAGAAGATGCACCTTCACCAAATACTTGTACACGCGATGGCTCGTGGACCAATGTACTCCCACAATGCATAAGTAAGTACGAGGCAGGGATCTTTTTAGGTGGTCTGTCATAAATTTATTCAAGATCATCAGGTCATCGTGACGTCATCAAGGCGCCATTTCGTGAAAATGATCTTATGGTCATATCTTCATAACTGAAGGTCACTTCTTATTCATATTTAGCATTAAAGCCAATGTCAATCCGTTCAAGGTCATCTCGTTAAACGCGTGCGTACGCGTACGCCCCGCGGTTTTCTTGAGGGAGGGGCTCAATATTCAAAAAGCAAAAGAAAGGAAGAAAAAAAAAAAGGTCCTCAGCATTTTTTGGCCCCATTTTAACTCAAAAAAATCTCTGACAAGCAAAAAAAAAAAAAAAATAAGTAAATGAATTCATTTTAAAAAAAATTCCTCAGCATTTTTGGGCCCCATTTTAACTCAAAAAAATCTATGACAAGCAAAAAAAAAAAAAAAAAAAAAAAAAAAAAAGGTGATAGAAGGGCCGGTATGAACACCACCTTGGGAGTGATAATTTCCACCATCATCCTCATGAGCAGTCAATATTTGAATACTATAAGCTTTCGCAACTGTGCCCTCCAATTTTTGACCAGATGTCAGGATCATGCCCATTTCTTAACTACAAAACGTGATTTGAGAATCCCGTTTTCCGTGTTATCTCTATTGGATATATTTTGGTCTATTTGTAAAGCACAATCCGGTGTCCAAGGTTCGATCCCCGGTTCTTTTTGCCTTTAATTTTACCATCTCCTTCGACTGTTATAACATATACAATCACAAACAATTTAATAAACTGCCTTATTTTGCGTGTTATGTCTATTGGAAAGTAGTGTGCAGTAGTTTGTGTACAACCGTATGAGAAATGTGATTCCCTGTTGTGTATTAAAGGAGAATTAACCCCAGAATGTAAATGTACTTATGTTCAAAGGTGTAATATATTCTTAATCACTGACCTGTGTCACTTTAGAAATAGCATATCAGAAAAGGGTTTAAATCAAGTCATTCTAGCACACGGTATTATCTGCTAATAACACTTTACATGGGGGCTGCCATTTTCTTCATGATATTGAGTTCTACATGAACCACTGGAAACCGTTTCGGTCAGGAAGATATTTTAAATCCTAGAGCTAAATTGCTTCTCTTCATTACAAAAAAAAAAAATCCCCATATATGATAGAAAATATTTAACAGGTGCATATATAATATATATATATATAATTATTCTAAAATTTGAAATTTATAGACTTCTTTTTAAATTCTCTGGTTTTGGTAAATAGAAATCGATTTCTTGGGCTTGCCTGGCAGAGCAGAATATAATTTATACAACGCGCATTCTGACTACTGAAATCCATTATCTCAAAGCAGGTGAATGCATAGTTTGTCACTATTGACGCTCCGGAAAATTATCATTAAAAATTTGAATAATTTGATCCGTCGCGTACGTCTTAGTATCAAGAAAATAGATTTCTCTTGAGTAAAATAGTAATTTTCAAATAAATATAAAACACATTTTCTTTTTCAGAATATATGTTATCTGTTAACTATTTCAAATCTCAAATGAGATTTTGTATCAGGAAGAAAGACAATTTTCGCATTCGGATTAAAAATATCTTTATGTACACATCAAGAAAATGGCAGCCCCCAGGTATCGCTAGCAGACGATAAATTTTGCTGAGAAAATCTTTATTTATACCAATCTCGTATATTTTAATGCAAAACTACGTAGAACAACAAGAAGAAATAGATTGTATATTTGAATGTAAGCACATTTATATTTTGAGGTTAATTCCCCTTTAAAGCTATGGAGTTAATCTCCCACGTATCCTGCAATATCGAATCGTCCGATTTTCTATCATGCAAGTCTCCGTCCATTTTCAACATTATTATGATTATTGTCTTGCACAAACATTATCACTTCTTACAAAGCAATTTTCCACATAGACAGACCACCTGATTCGTCTTCAGTGACGAATTAAAGTTCTAGTTACAATTTCATACGGTGTTGGGTTGTATGAGAGCTTCATTGATACCTAGATTCCATATTATTTTTGTTTTTTAAAGTGATTTAGTAACTTTGTAGAGGCTTGATAAAATCTGAGCTGCCTGGCCTTACATGCTGTCACTGTATGTAAAAATGAAGCCCAGGAAAAAAAAGCGCTTCAAAATCATCATGTGCTTCACAAAAGTAAACATATGCAAGTGACCGGAAATGCCAGACTCATTTCCCCCATAGACTCAGTGTTAGACTAAAGTGTATGGCCATACGCTTTCATAAATGGGAGTATTCAATCACAGATATCTTAATAATAGCATTATATATTTGAAAACCTTTCTATGCCTGGCTATTTATTTATCCTTCTGAACATCATTATACAAGACAGATATTAAAATTCAACAATTTATTAAATCAAGCTTCCACAAAGTTACCGAATCCCTTTAACATATAACTGGCATAATTCATATCCACCAGAAAACATTCGACAAATGTTCTCTCAGGACGACCCGGAATAAGTATAACGGTAGGCCTTTATTGCGATTATGATTTAGATGAAGGAAGGCCTATTGTTGGCCTGCTGTGTAAAACTTCATTGATAAACAAGTTCCATATTTCATGTTGTAACAAGAAAAATGGCATAATCTAGTATAAATAATGATAATAACAACAACGACAACATGAGATGATAATGGTTATAATAAAATAATCATAATCATAATCATAAAAATAATAATAATAACAATACTACTTCTTTTACTACTACTACTATTACTACTACTACTACTACTACTACTACTATTAAAGGAGTAGTCCAGACGATTTCTGTAAAAATGTATTATACAGCTTAAAAATCAAGGAAAAAGATCATCCTACTACTAATAATATGTCCTTATTCACTCAAGGTAGCTTCATCAGTCTTCCATCACCCCCCCCCCCACACACACACACAAAACAAATCTTTAAAAAATGAGGTTGGCCCTAAATGATATTCAAATACCTGTAGGCCAACTGTGTAAATAATTGTATCCGATTACCTTGCAAAAGAAGTCATGAAATATTAGCTTCTGATGAAAACCATTAATCATTTTTGATATAAAGACTCAATAGGAAATACATGGCGGAAATGATCTATTCTGAACTCACGTATATACGCCAGTTATTTCCTTGTGCATATGACATATATTATATCGAGAAGCTATAAGATTTAATTGCTATCAATATTTTTATTATGTATTATAAAACGGGGTCAAGAATGTAGCCATCCTGATTGATCAAATAACACCACGTGACCGTGCAAAAAAAAAAAAAGTACTAACGCACGGCGAGGGGACTAACGCACGGCCAATCCGGATCAAACACTAAGATTGTAAGAAAACACTAAGATTGTAGACCCGTTTTATAAACCTATTAATACATGGTTTGAGTTCGTGCGTTTGTGTTGCCGGATCACTAACGCACTCCCAACCATGTATTAACAGTATATTATTATTATTATTTTACTAACCAGAGAAATCAGTGAATACAAAACAACAGTAGAATAAGAAGAGAGTCACGTGGATGCAGGGGAAAAGAAAGAGATTAACTAATAACTATAACCCAAATATCTTCTTTTCCCATCCATGTTAGTTTGCATAAATTAAATTGGATAAAATATTGAGATTAAAAAAAAAAAATAATGAATTATAGATGTAATTAAGAGCTTTGGAAACAATAATCACTGACTCAAGATGTACAAAACACCTCCCCCCCCCCCCCCCCCCCAAAAAAAAAAAGAAAAGAAAAAGAAAAGAAAAGAAAAGAAAAAGAAAAAGAAAGAGAAACAAACAAAACAAAAACAAAAACAAACATACACACACACACACACACACACACAAAACCAACGCAAACAAGTTGTGGGAAATACTAAAGCAATGCGTTCAGTTTCCCTAATTTTTTTTTAATGATTCCCCCCCCCCCCCCAAATAACATGTGCATTATCTAATGGAATAGTGGACAACAAAAGAAATTGCGACGAGTATTTGTGTACGATGTAAATGTATTTTGCACTGGTTATAGTTAGTTATATTATGCATATTATAGTAGTAATATTTGTTATTAATAAATAAGATATCTATACTTTAATGTTGAGCATAATATTGGTAATAGTATCGAAGCATTAAGCATGATATATTTACTAGTGTTTTCTTTGTGTCGATCTCATTTTGTCAATTGCGTAGAGACATTCTGTATTCTAAAAGCACAACTTATTATCATTATTATTATTATTATTGTTATTATTATTATTATTATTATTGTTATTATCATTTTTTGGTATTCTTTGGAAGGGAAGGGGCGAAAACATCGAACCCTCTAGTTTGTCATGGACGCTTTTTTTTTTTTTTTTTTTACAAAATAGTGAGCGTGTATAAACCTACTCGAATTGGGAGTGGCGGATCGTAGCTGAGAGGGGCTGAAGCAGTGGCGGATTTAGGGGGGGGGGCAATCCCGGCCCGTGCCCCCCCCTTTTGAGGGAAAACAATGCAATGTGCCCCCCCCCTATTTGCGATTGTGCCCCCCCCCTTTTCGACCAGAAAACCTTTTTTTTTTTTTTTTTTTTTTTGCTTGTCAGGGAATTATGGAGGGGAACTGGACCCCCCCCCCCCCCCCCCACTGAGCGACTTTTGGAGGGCTGGCGAGAGACCAAAAAAATATGGGTCTCCCTCCAAGCAGTTTCCCAAAGTTGACAATCCTGCATTTGCGTGCCCCCCCCCCCCCTTATACGAAATCCTGGATCCGCCCCTCGGCTGAAGTGTTCCTACATTTTTCCCCACAACTCGGAATGCACGTTAAACGTTAAACCCTTACCCCTCTATCATGTCTATTCTTAGTTCACCCTGTTTATTGGACTCAGTCCCTTTTCTCAAAAATTCTTATTCTGCCTCTGACTTGATGCCAAGAGATTAAGAGCACTTTACATGAACACAATGAAAATGAAAGCAAATTGTGGGTTATACAATTACCATAAACATTTGAATTAAAGGGATACACAGAGCTTCAGTGTATTTCCGTCTTTAATAAACTGAGATAACATTTCTATAATATTTCAATTGTCGGCTTACATCCTGTGAAATCGAGAGGTAACACGATAATTAATTGTAGGAAATGGCAGGAAATATATTAGAAATGAAGGCTTGCCGCATATGTACAGCATCGATAGAGGACTGAATAGCGCATGACGATATTTCCCACTGGCGATTTTCTGTAAGCATGCACGCATGATGTGAATGGCCAAGTTCGTATGCCAACCAGCAGGCATGTGGTCTCAATTCACTTTCACATAATGTAATGCCTTAAACAGTTAAGCATGAACCTATCGAGAGTCTTCAGGTCATAAATATTCACCTTCACTGGACGTGCACGATTGGTCACAATCACATTTGCAGGGCTTCTCACGCTCTCACGCTAATAATGAAATTTCTCACGCACAAATCTTAAATAGCTAAATAATAATAAAAACTGATAGATTTGAATAAATTATGCGACGAATCAAGAATTTAGGAAGTGCTGAAAAAGTTGTGAAAGTTTTCCCGTCTTTTGTCGAAAGCTGTGAAAGTTTTCCCGCCTCGATCTCACTTCGCGCGCGCCAGCTAGCTATCCTGACATGATTTATATGTGCGTGACACGTATGTTCGTTAACTACACAACGAGTAGGCGCTTCGTGGGCTGCGACATTTTTAAACAGGGGACGCATGCTATTTGCTTTCCGGACTTTTGTTTTAGACCTGATGTTTGAGGATATAAAATCATTTGAATGAATTTCAGGTAGAAGTAATTCATATGTAGCCTAAATTTACCTACAATTACCCAAACTCTGGGAAAATCCCATTAATAACAGTCTAAGCTCCATTTACAGGTTAATTGTATAAGTGGCTCCCGTTTAGTGTGACAGAAACGAACAGCCAACCTTAATGCAATTTACATTACGTTTCTGTTATCAACATCAAGAAGTCGTAGCTTTTCTGTCGCTCATGTAAATACATATTCCATATTAGCTATTGCTAATATCTCTTCTACTTCTGTAATCACTCCTACGACCGTTATAATAATAATGATGATAATAATAATAATAAGTTGTGCTTTTAGAGCGCATAATACAGAAAGTCTGGGCTTTCGAATTAACAAAATGAGATTTACGTACAAAAAATGAACTAGTAAATCATGCTTATACTGCTACGACATAATTAACGATATAATATGTGATAAAAGATATCTTATTCCGTAATAACAAATATTAGTAATATAATATACATGATATGACTAACAATATCCAGTAGTATAAGCAATTACAATTACGAACTAATTAATTCTTAAAGGGGGTACCCAATGCTGAAACAATGTTAGTTCATTTAAAAGATCATGATTTTATTAGCAGAAAATCATCTGCCTTAAGTTTTTTAAAAATTCGTGTTGCCAGAAAATCCCCGAAATATGGTAAGATTTCAGGATATTTTGGCCCCTCAGCTGTGTCCCAATTTCAGCTAGGTAACCACAATGACGTCAAAGTGGTTACCCAGGTTCGCGTATTGCAGATGTGTTGCGCGCTAGACTGTACAAAATGCATTATACCTTGCGCGCATTTTGCTAGAATTGCGCGACAAGGTAACCACTTTGACGTCATTGTGGTTACCTAGCTGAAATTGGGACACAGCTGAGGGGCCAAAATATCCTGAAATCTTACCATATTTCGGGGATTTTCTGGCAACACGAATTTAAAAAAAAATTTAAGGCAGATGATTTTCTTCTAATAAAATCATGATCTTTTAAATGAACTAACATTGTTTCAGCATTGGGTACCCCCTTTAAATAAGTACGTATTGAGTGCTGCCTTGAAAGTGTGACGCGTCGGTGCTGTACGGATGGTGAGGGAAAGAGAGTTCCAGAGGGTGGGTGCATTGAAGGTGAATGGGCTCTCAGGCCGTAGTAATGTGTTGAAGCGAGGAACTTGGAGAAGATGTTTGTTCTGTGATCTGAGAGCACGTGGGGGTGTTTAAACGTGAATGAGTTCAGACAGATACGGAGGGGTGGAGCCAGAGAGAGAGAGAGAGAGAGATAAGAGAGAGAAACAGAGAGCGCCTTGTAGCTCAGGAGGAGACTTTTGACGTGAATGCGTTTGCTGATCTGGAGCCAGTGGAGCTTGTGCAGGACTGGTGAGATGGGTGTGTTCTTGTAGCTCCCTCTGTGATTCTAGCTGCAATGTTCTGAATTCTTTGGAGTTTCATGAGATCATTAGCTGGGAGATTAGCAAGGAGTGCGTTACATGTATCCAGTTTGGAAGTCACAAATGCATGTACCAGTGTGAGGGTGGGATCCGATCTAGCAAACTAGATTTGTCCTATCATTCTGATGGATGACATGGCGGAGCAACACACCGCGGCAATATGGGATTTTCTGATAATGTGCTCATAAAACATGATGCCCAAGTTCCTGGCTTCAGTTGTAGCTTCGATGAGAGCTAATTATAACGGAAGGCGTTTTTGGAAGGAACCTAGAAGAAAGGTGGATGACTTCGTTAATCGTAAGCTTGTTTCTGCCAGCCTATAGGAACGAATGTCAGCTATGCATTTTGATGACTTGGAGTAATACAGAAGCTCGTTCTTAAGGTTCTAAAGTCAGATAAAGCTGAGCATCGTCAGCATATATCAATGACTGAAGTCCATGTGCAGATATCTTATAATGTCCTCGATGTGGGCAGTGTACAGAGTGTAAAGCAGCCGCCCAATCACTGAGCCTTGGGGTAGACCACATGTGTTCTCAGTCCAAGCTGAAGAAGCGTTGTTTACACTTACCACAATCATGATTCCTTCCCTTAAGGTAAGAGTGAAACCATTTGAGAGCATTTCCCGAAACTCCAAAATGTTCTGAAAGTCACTTCCGGAGTATTTCATGGTCGATAGTGTCAAATCCAGCTGTAAAATCAAGAAGCACAAGGATCACCTCTTCATGACTATCTTAAACCTATACAGTCGCTCTGTACACGAAGGAGAGCTGTTTCGACACTATGGTGCCTTCGATAAGCGGATTGAGTCCTAGCAAGTAGGTTATTTTCTTCCAAGTACTCTTGGAATTGCTCCATGACAGCCTTCTCCATGAACTTTGACAGGAAGGGGATATTAGTAATTGGCCTTAAATTCTTGAGTTCGTCTACCGATGGTCGATTTCTTCATTCTCGGAAATACTACAGATCGTTTCAAGGTAGATGGAAATATGCCAGTCTCTAAACTTGGATTGGTGAGCTTTGTGACAAGGGGAGCTAGAACTGATGTACAGTTAGTGTACGAGTTAGTGTTGTTAGCACACATATCAACAATGCCAAAATCAATATATTTAGCAGGTTTAGGTAAAATTTAACTTGCTATCTTTGTGAAATATGCCAGTGTGCTGATTTATTTAAACACTTAAGCTAGTGCATTGCAATCTGATACCTTGAGGTTTCTTTAGCTCGTACTGTACTTCAGTTATTACCATATTTGATAGAACAGGTTCAACTCGTATTTCTGTGGCCTATAGGATGCCACCCCCCCCCTGTCATTTTCAACACTATGAATGCAGTAGAACTGTTCTACTACACCTGTTCGTCAGAAAATGTGAAGATATCTAGCTGTTTGACAGAGTAGCACAGAGAGATTGGTTACAGAGTGGTGAAAACCGGAGGAAAAGTTGGATTCTCCAAAGACACCCCTCAAAGGCTACTCTGGAAAGCTAATGTATTGAGTACTCTGGAATAATTAATTGAATGGCGAACTATTCAGAACAGGTTATTGGATGAGAGGTATTTTTATGAATGTGTTTGTCCAGTGTCATCCACCAACAGCTACAGCCCAGCATGGATGAGTATAATGTTCTGGAGACCTTTTTATAGTGTTGGAACCGAAGAACTTGCCAAAAGCAAGAGACAAAGGGTCAAGAAGGTGTACCATAAACCTCCTCACAGGGCATGAAATTCTATCAGATCTATGACTTTAATGGCAAGGATCAATTTTAACAAGAAGACCATCATTCAAAACTGATGGAGGAACAACTTGCATAATAAAGAGGCACCCACAGTTCAAAAAATGATGGAGGGGTCAACCCTAAAGGTGCAAGCCCAAGAACTTGAACCTGATCAATGAAATGTGGGACTTAACGAAATACCTCACAGAGAATCACTTTAGAATCACTTTAGAATCTTCAGACATGCTAATACAGCTTTTAAGCTTTGAAAAGGGATGGAAATGGCAAGCTCTAATAATGTGGTGGGGGGGGGGGGGGATATTGAAGACGATTTGACAATTTGCTTCATACAATTGACATCATGATAGTCTGGGGCTTTCTTATAGTCTGGTAATACCCAATTTCTTAATTCATCAGCCAGAAGATCATGACGATGTGATAATAAAGAACTATAAGTACATGCATATTGATGAACATTAAATTTATTCATTTTAGCAGGTGTTCTGATAATTTTGACCAGTAATGTATATACATGTATATCATATGTATGCTCATAATTATGTACATGTAATTGACGTTTTCCTATGATACGTTTTTTTAAAATCCATATGCAGGATCATGTCAGAAAAATTATACATTTCGCTATTCGAATCACACATGCTTCAAGAGACGTGCGCTTAACATCAGTACCAACAGTACAAATTATCGAAGTAATTGGAACGGTGCACGAAATCTCTGTGCCCAGCACAACGAAACGTTAGCTGTGGTGAAGGATGTTGCAACGCATCATTTCTTGAAGGAAGCGTTGGCAGTTCTGGATCGGGATCCAGGCGATACGTGGATTGGAGCGAGAGAGGGTCAGGATTGGATGTGGAACGATAGTAAGTTTACGGAGATGACAGTCCAAATGTGTCATATCATCCATGAACTAGTTTTAACAAGATCGCAAAGACTTTCAAAAAGCACATTTTAATTGGTATCGTTGATTTCTCGAAAGTCTTTGTAATGTGTTTATCCGTAAAGTTTACCCGTCGACCCCATTCCTTCTTACACAAAAATGTTTGTTTCAGTTTCTTCTGACTCTGCACTCGTTCGAACATATCCATAAACATCTAAAGAGCCTTTTCCAGTAACAACACGTTGGAATTTTGAAAATTAAACGATATGACTGTAAAGCAAAATAAATATGAATTTAATGAATAGAAAGAACAACAAAAAGGAAAAAGTATTTCTTCAATGTAATCAAGCTTCTCCTCAGAACAATGTTTGACAAATTCAGCAACCTAATGAATTCAGTTTGACATAGGGTGCGTTTATGCTTACTTTTGAAGAAAGAATGAGCGTTTTGAAACGCTCATCGTAAACGCAGTTCCATCTCCAGGCGAATTCGGGCTCTGCAGCTGGATTCGCAAACCTGCACTTCGCATGCTATGTTGACCCCCGGGAGGACAGGTCTATAGTTGGGGCGCGCGCTTTTTCGAAACTGTATGTATACTGTGATATTTTCGTGTCGCGATCTCGCCCTGCAGCCACAAGCTGGTCTGCCAATTTTTCATATATGGGTTTGTTCCTCGTCAACCCATTCAATTCATATTGTATTTCGGGTTCGGACCAATTAAGCGAGGGGAAGGGCCCTCAATTCCTCTTCGCTGTAGTTTGAGTCCTTGACACTCATTTCAACACAATGATATAAATATTGCAGAAGTACTATTATTATTTAAAAAAAAACTCGGATGACGACCTCTATATGCGCATGCCTTGAGAAAAAAACAAGCATCGCATAATATTGTGCACCATTAGCGGCGCGCAGATTTTCACGTGAACCGGAAACACGTTTATTACGTCATTTAAACGCGTTTACAAATGATCGTGCGTTTATGCTTCCCCAGAAACCGTCTTTTTGGAGAAACGCCGATACAAAACGCACCTTTTTGTGAGTTTACGATCGGCGTTTTAGATCGGCATTTATACGAAAATGAGAAAGGACGCAACCGTGTTTTGAACTAAACGCGTAACAAAAGCCTCATACTGGCCTGAAAAGGTGAGCATAAACGCACCCATTATGTGTTATTTTTTCCAATATGTATTCCAAAGACAGTTTTACTAAATTCGTGTTCTGTTTTCCATATTTGTTATTCTAACTATTTAAAACTTTTGCATCTAATTCATCAACAGCTTCAAGAAATATTTAGATACTTGTTATGAATACAAAAAGACCTTTTCTTCAATAATTAATGAAATGTCACTGTAGCCTTTGATTTATGCATATGACTAAGACATTTCCGAAGCAACAGATTTTGAATGTTAATCCTTTAGTCTAAATAGTGTCATCTACTCTAGATAACTTAATCTTTCACCAATGTTGCGATGTCACAGGTAGGAACTTCATCACGAGGCTCTTTTGGCAGGAAACCATTTTTGAAACAAACGCTAAAGAATGTATTTCGCTCAAGCATCATTCATCAAGGGATGAATTCTGGTGGAATACAGATTCTTGCAGTTCCTCAAAACAGTTTATATGTCAAGCCGGTAAATAAAATTATCCACCTTCATTTTTTAACGTTTCTTTTCTCCCCCTTTCGTGTTTCTCTTTTTTCATACGGGTCGTGCATGTCGAAGTTTATGAAATAGGCTTATACCTTCATGAAATTCATATCGCAGTATGAAATGGGTTGTGGCCAGCGAAAAAAATACTATTCTGCTAGGGAGCAGCGAAAATTCTGCAAAATAAAAAAAGGTTATCAGCATTTTAGGGGTGTATTGTTACTCAAAAACTCTCTGACAAGCAAAAAACCAAAAAAAAAAACACCTGAATTATGCTTAAATTCTGCTAGATTTTGTTAAATTATGCCTAGCCTAAAGCTAGATGCTAAAGCGGTCAAAATTCTACCAGAAAGCAGAATTCTGCCAACTCTGGCAACCTTGGTTGTCGGTCTGTTGGAATTTACATCTTTATGACTCACAAAATGCAAGTTGATGTTTAGCGCCCGGGGGGGGGGGGGGGGGCATGTCTCATTGAGACCTATACATCATCCGAAAACGGATAAAAAGGGTACTTTTTCAGCATTAGGCGCGTAACCCGGGTTACGCGTTTATGGTATCAAAAACAGCAAAAATTAAGAAAAAGGGTTATCAAAGTCAGCTGAGGTCATATGAAGAAGATCCGCTGAAATCGCCATTAAGGGTATAAAAATCAGAGATGTTAGACGGTTTTCCCTGTTTAGGGTATCAAAACTACTCCTACTGCAATCCCCGTTTCAGGGTGCTTTTCAGAAAGCGATTTACGCGGATGATGTATAGGTCTCATTGAGACATGCCTCCGGGGATTTCAGCGCAAATCCGACAGTGTCAAATCAAAAACATGCCAGCATGAAAAGGGATATTAAAAGCTCAACAATGTTTGGACTTCTTCTATAAATCTTATAAGCTTTTATTTATACGTACATGTATATGTCAGTCAGTACCAGCGAAACGATGCCATTACTGCCATAAGCAAGTCAACTACTCGTTCCCATGTTTCATTGATACTCTTTTATAGAGTCACTGTGTAATCAAAGTGATCTCGAGCTACAAGAAACCAGAATGCTAGATTACAGGGCCAACTGCTACTACTTTAGTAGCAGCGCTATGTCATGGAAGATGGCAAGAACCTTTTGCAGAGGCCTTGGAGGGTTTCTCGCAGAGCCCCTGGATGAAAGCACCAATAGACAGCTGGTTGCCAAGGCTCGCTTCCTAGATACCAGTTCCTCTTGGTGGATTGGAGGAAAAGATTTTAACATAAATAACAGAACCTCATGGTTTTGGATAGATAGTGAGTATAGCTCTTCACTGTATTGAGAAGACGATATTCTAAACCTTGGGGTGTAATAATGAACTCACAGAGCTTCTTTTAAACCAGAGAGGTTTCCTGGAATAGGTTAGTTATGAACAGCTCTGTACATCATCTAAATATGATTTCTTTTCAAGGAATAAACTTCGCAGCTGCAGCTTAGAATTGTTAGAATCTTCCTTTGCTAAAATCAAGAAACGAAAATTTTTACGGCCTTACCAAAACTGTACTTGAGCTTTTAACAATTGTAAAGTTAAGAAAAGCTGGCTATTTCATTTTGTTTTATAGGCCTACGTAATAATCTGAACGGTAACATTGGACAAAATGGAGATTTGTTTAATTTCAGATACACGAGTGATGGATTTTCAGTGGGCGAGCAACCAGCCCAGCAGAGGAATTGGAAATAATAATTGCGTTCAACTTGATAATTATCACGATTACCACTGGAATGACATATCGTGCACTAACATTAGACTTCGCGCCTTGTGTCAAATCGGTAAGTGCAAACGGCACATTTTAAAGAATTGGGCCTCACTCTCAGGAAATTCCATGTGTAGTGCGTCAAAATTCGCTAACGCGGACTTGGTGGAATTACAGATTAATGTACGTACAAATCTCGCACGCAGCGAAACTCGTGGCCCTCTTAGGAACTTGCTGCAAGAGATCAGGAAGCGTTCAGTCATCGTGAGGATGCTGAATTTAGGATGGTCAACTTTCTCTCCGGGGCGGTTCTTCTGAAGTTGGTGGGTGTTGTGGTCTAGTGGATAAGTCACCGGCACAGGGTTCGAATCCCAGCCCTGCACTAACGTCTTTTGGCAAAACCTCAATCAACATTTGCCAGTCTCCACCCAGGGGAGCGTTTCATCAAGTGTTTTGTCAGTGATTTTTACCGGCCAGTGTTATAAGCTACTGAAATCCTTGTATCTGATTGGCTGAGAGCAAATTTGTCGGTAAAAATCACTGACAAAACACTTGATGAAATGCTCCCAAGGTATAAATGAGTACCTGATATACTTGAGCGCTAAATACTTTGGCGGCTCGGCTATAACCAGGGTAATAATGTCTAATCGCCATAAGTGTCACAGCGTGACGGATATGAGTGCTATATAAGTGACCATTATTATTGTTATGTAAGACCTGTCGGTGGTAAAAGTGAAGTCCACTCTTGGTGGTCGATAACATCAGTTATTGGATAATAAACCTAATGGTATGAAATTCCCTATGAGAACACATGAACATTGTGGTTGTTTGTCTTTTAACCAGAAACGGCTGATGTGGAAGCCTTGAGTTCCGTAAACGTTTTTTTTTTTTTTTTTTTTTTTTTTTGCACGTTGCACGATCCGACCCATTTAATATGAATTATGAAAACTTAATGAAAAAAAAAGAAGACTTGTTCTTGATCCGCTTTCATTGAAGTCAGTCCCTAATTGTAGACACAAATTGAAAGCCGTCCTGAACGCTTTGTGCGGATAATGTCTCTTGAAAGCGAAATAGGAACAAGCGTGTGGACTAATGTTTCGTGTTATCCCTTTCACGCTTTGGCACATAGCCATTTATTTCCTATTATAATGTTCTTTCTTCAGGATTTATTAAAAAACCATGGCTAGAATATTTATGAACCCTTTATCCTTTTCTCCCTCCTAAAAAGGATTCGAAGCTTGTGGCGATCCTGGAGAACCCATCCATGGTCATCGAATGCCAGATGACGTCACTACTTTCCTAGTTGGTACCGAGGTCGAGTTTACATGTGATCAGGGCTATGTACTCCAAGGAACTCGTTTATTAACCTGCCAAACGAATGGAATTTGGAACCACGATAGACCGTCATGTCAGTGTATGTAGGACTTTTGGCATTTTACATAATATTAGTGTTTTAAGATTAAACTAAGAGCAGTGTTGAAAACATGAATTTCCTATTTTTTTTCAGTGAGTAGATTAGTGTCAGAGCTAGAAAATCACATTTATTTTTTGTTCGGTAATTTACACATAACATAGAATATTAGGCTTGAAAACAAAACTAAATTTTGTTAACAATCGAGCATTCCGGAGTTAACAAGTCTCGAATAATCCTAAAATATTTACATAATTTTTTTCAAACAAAGTACGGTGGAGAGGTCCACTTTGTTCATTTTAGAATTTAATGCCAAAGTAATAAAGGTGCTACATGAAAAAATTATATTATCCTTAAATTCCTTATAAAAAGAATAGTTTCATGTGAAAAAATGAATATTGATTACATGACTTTCATGACCACGACCGTATCCAATATTCGTCTCAGTGGATTTTACCATTCGTTACGAATAACCCCTGTTTGCTCATGTGCAGATTGTAACTAATACTGACTTTCATTTTTTTATTTTTATTTTTTTTTAGTTTAGCGTTTTATTGTCCATGTATGGAAATTATTTTCCTTTACATGCAATAATATACAAAGGAAAAAAAATAACATAAAAGTTCGCTATGCCCCCATTATTACATCTTCTAAGAAAACAAATCGAAGTTCCTGTTCTTAATAAATTATATTTTTATCATTATACCCAGCTGTTGTTTGCAGGGAAGATGCCCCCATCGTAGATAACATCCCGAAGGTAACTACCATCTCAACTGAATACCGAGGAGTAATTATATATACATGTAACCATGGATATATCCCTGCTGATAGCCCACCTATCAGCAGGTGCCAGAGTGATGCGACTTGGAGCTCATTGAATTTCTCTTGCAAAGGTGAGATTTTGAAGAAGAAGAAAAAAAAAAAGATATTACTCACTGTAAACAACATAAAAAAATAGAAATACCATCTTTTTCTTCTGGAGTGTTCTGCCTATATAAGGGCACCGAGGTTACGCACTGGAGTCATCTGGTTGTCTTTTTCTCTATCCTTGTATTATGTGTATGATTTGAGTATTCTTCTTCATGTTTCGTTCCTTTTTAAGTCAGACACCATCCCACTTCACCGCCCCCCTCTTTTGCATCCTTCTACCCCACCTCATGTTATACGTCTCTAAGCATGTTGTTCCCCCTTAAAATGTGTCCCATCCAGGTTTTCTTCCACATCCTGATTGACTTTCGTCATAAGAAGATAAATAACATTCAAAACAAATTTTAATGAATAAATCGTAGTAGATGGTCCTCTATCTCACGATAGTTTTACCCGCGTGCTATAATAATCCTTGCCTTAATGGAGGTACTTGTACGAACAAAGAGGTCGTGGCTATACATGTACATGCCCTACCAACTTTTCAGGATCAGTTTGTGACGGACGAGGTGAGAAGTATACTTATCGACTATATATATATATATGTATGTATTCGATGTAAAATCCACGTGTTGGCATATGTAGACACAAAAAATAAACAGGAGTAGTTTCATGCTTTAATCTAACGTTTATTTGTTCCTGTCACGAATTTTCGACACTTCCTAGTTGCTAAATCCAATGCAATGCGCAATTAGTTTATAAGTATAAGTAACCTGGCGCATTGTCTTGGAAACGCTTTACAGCTCAAAATATCTTTATGTAAAGTTTGAACAGGGCACAGAGACGTCATAATGAAATAATAAAAGTTTCTAAATATGATGAGAAGCGCTAAAAAGCGCAAGGCGATAATAAAATGCATGAGAGCATATTACTAAAACGTCGTAATAGAATTCAAGCGTCACCTTGATTAAAGATAACAAATATGGGTTTGCGTGAAAGATAGATGCCTGACAATCTAACTATAGAAAGTGTAATTGGTCATCTAGGACATGCCTTTATTTAGACCTGGTTTCTTGAAGCTTTGTTTCTTAACAAGTTAACAATCATTTTGACTTCAACAAATGTACTTATTCAAATGATGCAAGATTGTCCTTGATAATGCAGCATTGCAGGCCATTAATTGAATTAAATGAAATGCTCCGCGACTGGGTACTGAAGATTACGGGTAACTACTTTTGTGGTTGTTGAACCTCTCCCTGAATTTGATCGTTTCGCCAATGTGCAGAGCATCCGGGCATTTTCCACATTTAATAGCATAGGCAGTATTAGTTACATCACAGTAACACGGAGGGGTCTGATTTTGCAGTTCTCTGATAGCTTTATATTTTCATTGAGGACCATGTGCTTACATATTTGGCACCTTGTTTGCCGCATAGGCTATTGTTTATTACCCCCGTAAAGTGAGCCGCATATTTGTGTAGTAAGCAAGTGTCGGTAATTTAGGGGTTTTCGTTATGCTTGTAGTGGTTGTTTAGGTGCCAATTTGGGATTTTGTTGGAGCACGGGCCATTCATGGCAAATGCTCTTCTAGGTGATAGGTGGTCCAGGAACCTGGGAACGATTTTGTTACTTGCGGTGCTGTGTGTGAGAGAGAGAGAGAGAAAAAAAGTCCTCACCGTTTTGGGGTCTCTTTTTAACTACTTTTTGGCTACAGCACCCCCAGCACCCCCTGGCACTACAGCACCTCTAGCATCCTCAGCCTTCTAGGGGGTGCTGCAGCACCCCAAGCACCCCCGGCTCCCAGGGGCCTGAGGTGGTCCCAAGTACTTTGCGTGAGGCGCGCCCTGTCACGATGTAATGTCTTTAGTCTGCATCTATAGGGTATCCCGCTTCAACAAAATGGCGCGCCAATTTAAGGGATTCTCGAGCAAACTCTTGTTCGTTTGAAATGATCCGTCTCTAACGTAACATTTGGCTGTATACTATCGATGTTTTTAAGTGCTCCGGATGAAACCTACTGTACTGGAGGTATGAAAAACTATCATTGGGCTTGTGAAACACTGTTGTAGAAAGCTTGTCTTCCTTCTTCACCAGATACATCGATGACATATTTAGGATTTGGCCTCACAGAGAATTCGAAATTGATTCTTTCTTTAATCGCTTCAATACAGAACACCCTGCATGGTATCAAAATTAATTTTCACTCGAAAAATCCAATGAAGGGATCAGTTTTCTTGACGTCACTGTCATGAAGAAGGAAGACAAGCTTACTACCAGGAAGTGTCGAAAATTCGTGACAGGAACAGATAAACGTTGGATTAAAGCATGAAACTACTTTAATTTGTTTATTTTTTGTGCCTATATTTATATGCAGCATAATGTTCAGCAGTGTTAAAATGCTCCGCGACTGGGTGTTGAAGAATAAATATACTACTTTTGTGGTTGTTGAACCTCTCCCTGAATTTGATGGTTTCTCCAGTGTACAGAGCATCTGGGCATTTTCCACATTTAATAGCATAGACCGCATTAGTATATATATATATATATATATATATATATGTGTGTGTGTGTGTGTGTGTGTGTGTGTGTGGGTGGGTGGGTGTAGGTGGGTGGGTGGGTGTAGGTGGGTGGATGGGTGTGGGTGGTTTGATATTGAGTAAGGATTATGTTGACGATCATTCTTTCCAATTTTGCGTTAATGGGAAAGATCAATAAAGTTTTCACGTTAAAACCAGATTACTAATGAATTGAAATTTCATGGATACTTCTATAACAAAGTTGCCCATGACGACCCCATAGATAGCTCTAGGATTGCCCGATTTAATAACATATGCAAGTTGGATTCCATCCATTCAGATAATACACGCAACATGTAAAATGAAAGCTCTACACCAGGCGTGCCAAGAAGATACATGCATACATTGCCATAACTTGATAGGTAGGTTAATTGTCTTTTATCGGATGAACTGTGCCTTTTATCTTTTGGTTCCAGTATAATGTAGAGTCAATACTTTTTTGTTTCTCTAGGTCAAGAATCCATGCCACTTACAACATCAAATGGAGGTAAATACATTGTATAGTTTGAATGTAACTATTTTAGGCTGAATTCAAAATTAATTTTATCGTAAAGAATGTTTGGTAATTAAAAATGGATCAAAGCGCAATAACAAATGGAAATGTAGCACTACTTAAAGTTCTCACCAAAAGTGTTCTGTACTTTCAAACCGTTTCAGAATTATAATTGGGCTCCAGCAGTTGAACTTGTAATTACGTTTGTGTTTTTGCTTTTCATTTTATACTTTTACCACATCTACATCTATGTTCTGTTGCTATACAGTATCCTCCTACAACTGATTTTTCGCATCTGCTTTCTCTTTTCTGTAGATACATTTAATATGAATAATAAGTATGTCTTATTCCTTCGAAAAGGGGCTATGATTCTGTTGTTCTTAAGAAGCCCTAGATGTAGGAATAGATATAAATTTGGATCGGATCCAGGATCATTGCAAGAGATGGGGTTTTAGCATTTCAAATTTTCTGTCCTCGATTGTGATAATTTCTGAACCTTGCAGGGGAAATCGCAAAAGTTGATTACTTTTCCTTCATCTTCTTCATTTTGCTTGATGGAAACGCTTTAGCTAATATGTTGTTGGCAACGGAGGCCCCATATCCCCATTAAAAAAGTGCTCCGACAGAACCGCGTAGCCAGGATTTCATTTCTTTTTTTTTGGGGGGGGGGGGTTGTGAGCACGCGTGCTGCCTAGGTGGGTGGGTGCAGGGAGGTGGGAGTTTCCCCCCTCCGCGCAAAGAGCGAAAGCTCTGACATTTTAAAGCAAATTTGAGAGAAAGATACCGGCTCGTAGCACCTTTTTTTAGGCGGAAAGTTAGTCCGACGTCTTTTTCAGTTATTTGTACGCAATACTGCTCTGTATGTAATAGGGGTGGGTGCAGGGAGTGGGAGTTTTTCCCCTCCCGCGAAAAGCGCGAAAGCTCTGACGTTTTATAGCAAATTTGAGACTGAGAAAGATAACGGCTCGTAGCACCCTTTTAAGGCTGAAAGTTAGTTCGACGTCCGGACTGCTTTTCATTTATTTTGACACAATACTGCACTGTAGTGGGTGCAAGGAGGGGGGGTTTCCCCCTTCCCTCGCGAAGCGCGAAAATTTTTTGAGAGAAAGATAACGGCTCTTTTAGCGCCCTTTTAAGCTCTTTTCTCTCACTTTCCGCCACTTTTTCGCTCCCCCTTTTTTTTTTTGGGGGGGGGGGGGGGGGGGGGGCGACCGCCCCATGTCCCCCCCCCCCCCCTGGCTACGGGCCTGCTCCGACATATATACTCCGGTCTACAATTTTTCCGGGCTTTATTTCGTCAAAGATATAGGGTTATGCTCAGGTTGCGTTTGAGTTTTAGGTTAGATGTAAGGTAAGAGTTAGGGTTAGGACTAGGGTGAGGTATAGTGTTTGGTCCACGGTGGAAGGAAGTCAAGAATTCGGATAGTGTAGAAAATGCACCTTGTAGCTTTAAACCAGTTCATAATTAGTACATGGTACAAATCATTTGTAAGCGCACGTGCATTTTGTGGCTACTTGTTTAATATGTAAAATCATAATGGTGCGCGCATCGTGCGTACAAAATGACTGCTTATAAAGGTCAATTGCACTTGGCACAAATGACCTTTATCTGCACATGCGCAAATTATAATTACGAACTGGCTTATTGTCGACGGAACATGTGTCGTACAATCATTCAAAATGGTCTAGCGATGCCCCTGACTAGGCCTCATGGCAATATATATATATATATATATATATATATATATATATATTTATATATACCATAGGTATATACTATCAGTGAACATCCGCCATAAATGTTTGGGGTTACCATGGTTACCATACCCCAGTCACACCAACGATGAACGATACCCACAACCAGAGCGCGTTAAAAGAGAGAGTTGTGACACGCGCATAATAAGCCTACGTCTACGCGGTCTTTGTTTAATGCATGGCGGATCATGGAGCTCTCAATAGTTCCCTTTCACGTACATTCTCTATGGGAGGGAACTATTTGAAGCTAGCTCCAAGAAATGACTGACCAATCAGAAGCGGCCTCCAGTGTCGCGGCTCTCTGTATGTATAGCTCTGCCCACAACAAGACCGAACAAAAATTACGTCATCGCGAATAGCCAACAATCGGTTGGTTCGTAATTGGTGTAGAGTCGCTGGATATGACTAAGGTATGATAAAGCAGACAGACAAGGAAAATTGCTGTTGGTGAATGTAACTGCTCATTGTGCTCATTGTGCTCATTGACTTAATTTGGTATTATCTTATGTTCTAAGGTATGGCATCAGGGATTGCAGTAGGCACGATTTTCATCTTCGCTGTCATCATTGTTGCAGTCGTCATATTCTACCGAAGGTGTGTTACCCCCTCAAGGTTTATGCTTTCATATGTATTGGGAATCTTTATCCAGGGAAATGTAACTGAGATGCATTTCCCTGGTTTATCTATATACGGAAAACTGTTTTGGGGAAGTATGCATATGACGAAATAAAGGGGATCGGGGATGAAGCAAAATAGGTAGGTGATAGTACAGCTTGAGAGGGCAAGCTAGTTAATGAGAGAGAGAGAGAGAGAGAGAGAGAGAGGTGCATAGGAGAAAACAGTTTTATCTATCTATGTCCCATAGCTTGGAGGACGTTGGGTCGACAATGTGATGTATCTTGAGACACAGGTTCTCCATAACTTTCTGTCTTCAGCTGTTCTAGCTAGCGGCTCAAAAGACATTCCTGTCCACTGCTTTATGTTATCAGTCTAGGTCTTAGTCGGTCTACCCCTTTTTCTTCTGCCAATAAAAACCTTTACTAGGATAAAAGAGGCAACAAGTTTTTTTTTTTTTAATTTAGAATTAATTTTCAAAGGGGTGCTGCTTGATTAGTGGTTTTAATGTTTTTTTCGTCCTATTTTACCTATCTGGAATAAACAGCTTAGTTAAACAGGTTAGTTAAACAAGTTGAACAAATTATCGTCTCAAGCACCAGGCTCTGTAAGTCGGCGAACTTAATTTTGTTTCTGAACATGTGGATGCGAGTAGGTGAATGTCACCAGATTCAATTCTCAGACTAAAAACGGACTAAAATAAAAGTATACCAACTTGCATCCTTTTGAATGATCAGATTATGCTAAGTATTTAAAATAGTTTTTAAAAATTTCTACTGATTATCTTACAGGCGACGTCTAAGGCGACTGAAACAACCTGGTGATGAAAACGAGATGGGCTCTCTCTCAGCTGGAAACAACTACGAAAATAAGCAAACGGCTAATTCGCGTCTTTCTAAACCTAGTAGGAGCCTTTCTCGACAACACAAGAAAACTTCTCTTAGAAACCAAGCCCAAGACAAGAATCATGATGAGTATGCCCCTGTGGATAGAGGAGATGGAACCTTTGATTTTACCTACGACGATGCCCATTGCAATAATCCCAGGAAATGCAACTTTTCGTGTTCAGACGCTGAAGATGGCCTTTCGGACAATGTGTTCTGTGAAATTACTGAAGAAGGGACCGGTGGTGCCTCGGCATGGCAGGCTTCTTACAATCTTAAAGGAGAAGATGGGGAAGCGAACGGTAACCATGGTAATATCATGTCTAGATCTCATCCATCCTCTGCACGACAAAAACCGAGTCACGTGATCAATATACTGCCGAACGAAGATGAGAACATCTATGCAAATTATGAAGATGATGGAGCCATGAAGGACCATGAACTTTGCTCTCCACTAACCACCAAGCAATTCCCAGTGGGGGTTTGTGTGGGAAATGACAACATTGATAAAAGTAATGATGAAAACATTTATGCAAATTACGAAGATGGTAGAGCTATGGTGGACAGCGAGTTCCATGACCAAGCATCCCCTCTAACTTCCGGCGCTGAGCAGTTCCCTGTGTCGAATGGGGAAGAAAATTATGAAAAGGGTGACATTTATAAATACACTGATGAGAGCGTCTATGCAAATTATGAAAACAAAGGAGATGTATTTGATGAGGAACTGTATAATTCCTCATCCCCACCCATTTCCCGTGATGGACAGTTTGTCACGATGACCGGTGAAAGAAATGATGGGGTTGATCAAAATGATGATGAGAACATCTATGCAAATTATGAAGATGAAAGACCCGTCATTAACGATGAGTTAAAAAGTCCGGCAACCCCGACAGCACTAGCTAGTCCGGCAACCCTAACAACTCCGTGCGATGTACAGTTCGATGTGGCGAATGGTGACATTTATCAAAACACCAAGGAAGGCTTCTATTCAAATTATGAAGAAGGTGGAGAAATGGTTGACGATGAGTTATACAACCCAGCATTCTTAGCTCTCCACGATGAACACCTCGATACGGTGAACGGCGAGGGGAATGCGGCTTATCAAACCAATGATGAAGTTTATGCGAATTACCAACACGAAGAACATGATGAGGGTGTAGATGAAACGTTATACAATCTGGCATCGCCGTCAGCATTCCACGAAGAGCATTTTGACGCGGTGACTGACGAGGGGAATGATGACGCCTGTCAAAATGCTGATGAGAACACTTATGCGAATTATGAAGACAAAGCGAATCAGGAAGGTAGGATGGAAGACAAATTTCGCAATGCAGCATCCCCTCCATGTCCTTGCGCTGAAAATGGGAATGATAGGGTTTATCAAAACACTGATGAGAACATATATGCAAATTATGAAAAGAGAGTTGATAATGTTGACGATGAGCTTTCCAATCCGGCAACCCCGACAAGTCCGCTCTCAGGACAATTCGACGCGGTGGGTGATGACGCCTTTCAAGATACTGATAAAAAAGTTTATGCGAATTATGAAGATAAAGCTGATAGGATTGACAACGGGCTATACAATCCGGCATCTTCGCCAACATCCCGCGGTATGCAGTTCAACTCGGTGATAGATGAAGAAATTGAAGACGCTCATCATAATATTGATGAAAACATCTATGCCAACTACGAAGACGGTGGAGAAATGTTTGAAGACGGGATATACACTAATACTGCATCCCCGCCAACTCCAAACAAGGGAAAATTCGACGCGGCGATTGATAACGGGAAATATGAGATTTACCGAAACTCTGATGAGAGCATTTATGCAAATTACGAAGATGAAGAAGAAACGGTTGACGCTGAGTTATACAAGAGAGCAGGATCCGCGCCAACTCCCCACGATGAAAAGTTCGACACGACCATTGATGGCAGGAATGACGAGACTTACCAAAACTCTGATGAGAGCATCTATGCAAATTATGAAGACGACGGAGCTATTGTGGCTAAAGAGATGCAGGTCGATAAGATAACTGATAATGAGGGAAATGGCGCATTCTACCAAAATGCAGAGTTCCATTCAGTGCCCTCGAATATGGCTGAGAATGAACTTTACAGAAGTATGGATGCAAATCATGACGACGACGGAACTGTTGTGGCTAAAGAGATGCAGGTCAATAAGGTAACTGATAATGAGGAGAATGGCGCATTCTACCAAAACGCAGAGTTCAATTCAGTGCCCTCGAATATGGCTGAGAATGAACTTTACAAAAGTATGGATGCGAATTATGAAGACGACGGAGCTATTGTTGCCAAACATATTCAGGTCGATAAGATAACTGATAATGAGCAGAATGGCGCATTCTATCAAAACGCAGAGTTCCATTCAGTCCCTTCGAATATGGTCGAGAATGAACTTTACAGAAGTATGGATGGAATTTGATATTGTATAGAGTCCAAATGAAAAATTGTAAGAGCACCGATGATTTCTAATGAGTGTCGAGGTGTAGTGGTTCATTCAGTAGACTTCAAAGATTGAATCCCAGCTCGTCACTAATGTCATTCGACAAGATACTAAAATATATTCGTTACTCTGGACCAAGTGATATTATGTTTCCTCGTATGAAGACTGGATGAAGACATTGAAGGTTTACACCGACATCATGGGGGGGGGGGGGGGGGGGGGGGGGGGCACCGGCCTTATTTGGTAGATGAAAATTTAATGCAAATTAACAAAGCCCATAAATTAGGGAATGGGGGAGGGTTAGCGTCTCCTTTCCACGTAGTTGTTCCCCTGTTATTCCTTGAAGAGCGCCGCTATAAGGAAGCCGTATGAAGCCGGTGTATCGGTAAAGGAAAATTCTTTTTGTTAACACCGGGGGGAAGTTTCTGAGGGCTTTACTCATATAGGGGGTAATTGTCCAGATGTGATAATCCTCCATCGTCAGTACATTCCTTCCCAGCTTATCTCATTTTACTTATTTCAACTTTACTTAAGCCATCTTATTTTATATTTATCTTATATTGTTTTCTCCCTAAAATAATTCACATCGTAGTTAACTCATTATTATGAATTATGCATCGTTTTAACATTACCTCGCTCACCTTTCCCCCAACTCATGACATCTTATGCATAGTACCCTCAATTTCTCGGTTAATCCTGGAACACTGTCACTTAACTCGTTACTGTAAACCCAGACGTCGTAGGAACATTACTTTGTTTAAATTTTCTTAATATAATCATCTTGCGTTATATTTGACCTTAGCTATCTTTAATCAAACTCTATCTTATATTCATCTCCGTAAATGCATCGGTTAATCTGACAGTAGATAACTCATCGTTAAGAACCAGACATCGTTGTAACATTTCCAAAAGTTCCAGTTGTTCCTCATTGGACAGAGCAGTGCCACCAGGGTGGATTGACTCCGGTATCTCACAGATATCAGTTATGTCGTTCCTTCTCAAATACTCTCGTAGCATGTCAACGTCCTTTCTCCTTGTATCACAAGAAATAATGGAGATTGGTGGACGTCCTGTTAGAAAAAAAAAATGAGAACGACAGTGTTTTTTGTTTCTGTAATGGGTCGCGTAGCTTTTTGAAAGGGGAATTTGTGCATGCGAACGAGCATATTATCAGCATTATGAAACTTTGGGGACCCGGGGGGGGGGGGGGGGGGCTGCAGCGGTTCCGCGCCCCTTGTTTTTCAATCTCAACTTCTTGAAATAACGGAAAGCGCAGTAAATTTGCGTGGTGAACTGTCTTTTATGACGATATCGAAAATTAAGAATGTAGTAATGGTAACTAATGTTTGATTATCACGATCATTTCATTAGTTATATTAGTGGTCACACGTACTCCATTTCTAAATTCACTGAAAAGGGAAACAGCATTGGCTACGATCATGAGTCCCCCCCCCCCCTCTTCCCCCCTCACCCCACTGGATCTGCTAATGCATGGCCGTCGAAATAAAACCAGCGTGATGTAAATAACTTAAAATTATTAAGGGCCAGTATTCTCGAAAGCTGTCTAACTTATATATTAAATAAGTGCGTCGAGTGAGTCCACTGATTTATGCTGTGCCAAATGTCGATCTTTTTATCACGTATAGGCCTACAGATCGCCATATTTATGAATCTAGAAATGGAAATGGAAATACAAAAACCTGTCTTTATGAAATTCATTTCTTCTTTTCATTTCATGATCAAAATAATTTTCCCCATTATTTTGCTACAAAAACACAGCAATTTCTATGTAACTTAAGGGTCGACACTTGGCTTTCCGTACATCAGTTAAGCCAGGTTTTACTTGGGCTGCTCTCAAGAATACAAGCCGATTTGTACAATTATATCAAATTCTGTAATGATGCAGTTAAATATAAAGCTCACCTGTTATCCGGTGTATCAGTCTAATGATATTTGTTGTGAAATATGGAACAAGCGACGCCCTGTGATAGAAATGATAGAACTTATGATCATGCAAATGCACTGTCTTGAAGTTTACGAACTATGTATTATTTTCACTAGTTGACTTATAAGACAACCAACTCAAACCAAATTTCATGTCCATTTTGAAACTTATTGCTGTATCAAGATGATCGATGATGATGATGATCATCATCATAATCTTTATCATATTATCAGTATCATGATAAACTTTATTCTAGTGATTTGTGCTAGAATTACTGAAGCAAATGAAGGAACCTATGGGCCTATTTTATCATTTTTATTTTATGCTTGTACATATTGTTTCATATGTAAATGACTGTACATGTACTGTACTGTACATTAAAACAGAAAAAAAAAATGTTGTTCAGGGCGTCTGTATATGTTTATATACATGTATAAGTTTATACTTTTTTTTATTGTGATTTCATCACTTTGGAACTCACACTGTGTAAAGCCCGGCTTACATTTAGGCGTACTTTCACTAGCGTCGATCGACCAAGCAAACTATATTGTTAAATTCAATAGGATTCATGCCGCAGTAAGCAGGGAACAATAGGCCTGTATAGGAGAGACGCCCGCGCTTGAAGTTGTCACACAAACGTTCTGATTGCGAAATCGGAATTTAGACACAGACAAATGAGTACATATAAGCTAGCGCATATAACGTCTGTGACGGTGACACGACATTTGCTCCTGCGACATTTGCTCCTCCGTCCATATCTCGAACGGTCAAAGGTTAAGGTCAAGGTCATGATTTGGTTTTTTGTTAAGGACAATGTGAAGATTAGTATTAGGGTTAGAGTTAGGGTTAGGGTTAGGTTTAAGTTTAGGATTAACATGGCAAAGTTAGACCGGAGCAATCGTCACAGAAGCAAATGTCATGGCACCTCTGTGACAACTTCACGCGTGGGCGTCTCTCCAAGTTGCACGGGCCTATTGTTCACTACTTACCGCGGCAAAGAATTCTATTGAATCGAACAATAAGTGGCTTGATCGGCGCTTGCCGACTTGAAGAACGCCTGGTGTGAGCCGGGGGAGCGTTTCATGAAAGGAAGTTGTCGGATGTTTTATCCGACAACTGTTATAAGCTACTGAAATCCTTGCATCTGATTGGCTGAGAGCAAATTTGTCGGATAAAATATCTGACAAGTCCTTTCATGAAACGCCCCCAGGTTTAATATATTTCATATTTAGCGGTCACAGCTAGCCTTGGACTTCATGAAAATAAACGGGTCAGCTAAAATTATTGTCCGCTAACCATAAGTTAAGAAACAAAACCAATCAGCCAGCAAATTCATTAAATTTCGATGTATTTTCAGATATCGTTTCAATCACTTTCCCTTCTTTAAGCGACGTGTTTTATGGGGGAGAGACTATAGCATCACTGGTTATGGAACATTAAGTTAAAGGTAAATAGGTCCTACACCAGAACAACTTGTTAAAAATAAAGAGTGGATATTAGACCAAGAAAGGCCACTGATACTCATAATGTTATTTTCATAGTAAGAAGGAAACAAAATACGATAATAGCAATATACAATTTGCTTTTTAGTACGCTATTCGTTGAAGTGATTTAAAAAAAAAAAAAGTTTCGTGCATATAGTAAGTATGATATACCCCGACAAAAGGAGCTTGGTCTAATTATCTTTTCCGTGGCTGTAGATCTAACAAACTTTGTGGCAGTGTTATTGATCATGCCCCTGTCACACATCGCCGGATCGGCCCAACGTACAAGAAACGGATGGTATTTTGTTTATCCGTTGTTAAAATCGTCAATCCGGAAGACAAAGTGTAAATTTCCATTTTGCAGGAGCGTACATGCACGTTGCAGGGGCCGAATAAAACGCACAAACAACGCACCTGGGGCGATTGTATGCAAGACAGTGGAACGTGCACAAACGCATGAGAAACGAACATGCACCGCATGCCCACCGGAGGTTTTTATATGCCCTTGCCGGTGTCATTTGCAGGCCGGTATATATTCGTTAAACATCAGTTCGATGTCCTGTTAAAGGGGAAGTTCACCCCGAAGATTACTTGAGTTTAAAAAATGCAGAAAAAATAAAGAAAAATATTGGCGAAATTTTGGACAAAATCCGTTAAAGAATAACGGAGTTATGGACTTTTGAAATTTTGATTTTGTGACGTCACATGCGAGCAGCTCCTCCATTATGTAATGTGATAAATATTCCATAAAATACAGTTTTCTCAGAAAATTTAGAATATTTTCGTCTGTGCATTTGATATATTGTCAGAAATGTTATTCAATACTAGATTCTGAAAAGAAACAATATTTATTTATCGTGGAACGTAAAATAAAATGTGAATATATGGAATATTTATTACATGACCAATGGGCAGCTGCTCGCATGTGACGTCACGAATCCAAAACTTTAAATACTCATAACTCTTTTATTATTTGACCGATTTTCATCAAACCTTCGCCAATATTTTTCTTTATTTTTTCTGCATTTTTTAAACTCAAGTAATCTTCAGGGTGAACTTCCCCTTTAATATACTGTGGATGTGCTGCAGATATCCTGTAGATATGCTGTAATCATCACTTATGGCCATTCTGTCCGTTTATCATTCGCAAATATATGCGTTTTGACCGGTCGACCTGCATTCTGCAGGCGTCCTGTGGCTATGCAGTAGGCTTATGTATGTTTTTTTGTTTTTGTTTTAGTGTTTTTATTGAAAAACTAAACACAACATACATGTGTGAACAAATGAATATATGTACTTAACTACAACTACTCGATAATGAAAACCAATACTTAATTACAAGTGGGAAAGAGTAAAAGTACCCAACACAACACATCAAAAACACAACAAAACAAAACAGCACTGCACCACAGGACGCCTGCAAGGCTTATGTATGTGTTTGATGTACGTGCTGTACATGCCCGTTCCATTCGTCCCATAAACGCACAACCATCGGACAAGGGCCGGATCTCGCTATCCGTTTCTGGCGAGAAAAGATTTTATGCATGAACAAAGTTTTCTGGCCGCTTTGACGGAAATCACCTGACGATGAACGTCCATCCAAAGGATAAAAAATGGCATTAAACGCATTTTAACGGATATCAATGGATGCCCCAAATCGACTTTCGTTTCTCATGCGTTTGCCTTATCCGGCAAAGTGTGACAGGCGCATTATGGAAGAATGTAGCAATGAAGGAATTTACTAACCGCAGTAAGAGTACAAACGTTCCAACCCTCTCAGAAAGTTCCCGTAAAACGGCTGTAATATAGTATCTTGTGATGACATTCTCTGTAATTTCGAAAAATCAGAAGCAAATGAGGTGGCCTCGAATACCATTTGGATGATTCCGGACTTATGGACCAGCTTTATAAAGACAATAAACAACTTACATTTGCTGAATTTCTTTGGCAATTCTTATTATTTTGTTTCCTTTAACTATTTTATCACAGAATTCGCTTTGGCTGCAGATTGTGAAGCGAAAGGTCTAGTGGCGGTTCCAGGGGAAGGGGCGGAGGGGGGGGGGGAGTGCTTAATTAAACAACAAACACACACATAAATATATATTCTCTTTTTGCTTGTTCGCACTTTTTGAAACCTGTGCCGGCCCCTCCATTGTATACGTTCGAACATTGCACCCGCAACCATATTTTACATGAATTTACAAGTTCTGTCGGGACGGAAAGGTTAAAAAGTATTAATGTTCTAGTTCATTACTTGAATACATTGACACATAGGAAGTAGAAGGGCCCATCTCCGTCAAAACGGTTTTTTGAGCTATTACGAAAAAACAAAACAAAATTGAGGTAATTTGAAGAGAACCCTTCATACAATTTTGAAGCCAAGTTACAATATTTAATACATGTATGTTAAACTTATCAACAACAACAAAAAAATCATAACTAGAGTTTGGCCTTTCTTCCTCTGATGTATCCCATTATATACTGTCTGGCTGATTGATCTACATACGCCTGCATGATATTGATCTTGAAACGACAGATATAGTGTTCGTCAGATATTCCTCATGATTTTCAAACGACCGCGGTGCATGTTCAATATGGCTTATCTGCTCTGTGGCTCCACGTACGGCGCGCCTCAGAGAGGAGACCGCGTCTGATCCGCACTCTCCGAGGTCAACCAGTCCTATGACGAGTTTATCCGCACAACTTGCTCCTTCATTACCAAACCGTAAAACACTGATTGGTTTGTAGGACAAGATTTCTTGGCGTAATCCAACTATCCTTGCCTCGATCTCAAAGCATGAAGTAGCCATCTTGTATCATTCCCAGTCTATTTCATAGATGTAGACCAATAGACGTTGCATGGGGCAATATGCTAGACGAAATTCGCACGGATTGTGATTTCATTTGTTTGTACATGTATAAACACCGAATGGTTCCAGAGAGCACCAGGTATATTATTTGGAACTCCTCCAAGTCCAAGAGAACTTTTATATTAGCGGTCATAAAGATGAATAAGCAGTGGCGTACCCAGGATTTTTTTTAAAGGAGGGTGTCTTTTTACTCCAAATTCTCTGACAAGCAAAAAAAAAAAAAAAAAAAAAAGTTATCAGCATTTTGGGGGGTCTCTTTCTACTCAAAAATTCTCTGACGAGCAGGAAAAAAAGCCAAACAAAACCAAACCAAACAAAACAAAACAAAAAAGTTATAAGCATTTTGGCGTCAAAAATAAGTTTTTGCTTCATTTCTTAAGGGGGATGTTTTAACACCTAAATGAGGGTGTTCTTACACCCAAAGGGATATGTTTTAACACCTAAAACCACCTAAAACAACCCCCCCCCCCTCGGTACGCGCATGTGAATAAGGCAGTATATAATATCATATAATATAAGAGGGTGTTCTTACACCCAAAGGGATATGTTTTAACACCTAAAACCACCTAAAACAACCCCCCCCCCCCCTCGGTACGCGCATGTGAATAAGGCAGTATATATAATATATAACAGCTAGGGAAATTTGTTAGCCAGTGATTTCTAAGAGAATTTATTTCAAAGAGCACCAATGAAGTATATTAAGGGCTCAAAGATGATTTTTATATCGGAGGTCATAATATCTCAAGGAAATCGTCCAAAATATGAGACCGCAATACATGTATAGGCCTAATGTCCTTACATGACTTGTGATTGTCAACATTTAAGGGTAATTTTGAGATGGTTATTTCCCTTAGTCCAGTTTGTCTCGATCATAAGGGTCTGTGAGTGTGACAATGATAAATGTGACGAATAAAAGGCAGAGAGAGAGAAGATATAGAAGGGAGAGAGAGACTGAGAGAAAGGTATAGAGAGAGGGAGAGAGAGATAGACATGCAGAGAGGGGAGATAGATAGGGGAGGGAGCAGAGGGAAAGACAGTGTCGAGTTAACCCTTTCGAGACAATTGACCACATTTTGTGGTTTGGCTCAAGAACTTTTGATTTAGAGCCCTAATAAATATACCAGATTAATGAGTAGAAAGAAAAAATTCTGCACACACTGTGTCCATTTTTGTTGCATGAAAGTATTCAGGAATTTTAAAAAGGAGAATAAGCTTTAAAATCCTTAAATTGGCAACACATTGAGAGGTTCAAAATCATTGTTTTTTGTCGAAATTGGAAATTTTTTCAACTTTACAACAAAGTTTGTAACCATGTATGTTGTTTTCAAAGACATTAGATTTTATTAGAACCATGTAGCTTTAAAAGAAAAATATTTTTGTTGCCAATTTGAAGAATTGATTGTGATCAATTTAGCCCTTGAATAATTCCTGTCCTGAAAGGGTTAAACAGAAAAAACTCATACTTTGACAATGAAGTCCCAACAGTCTCAAACTCTTAGTGGTGCGGTATCAAAAGCGCTAGCATGCAAGCCATCTCTTACGCCCCTTCTTAATTAATATGAAAATAATTGTCCACTTCTTCATGCAATAAATTTCATCATCGCAGACACATACAAGTTCGCTACCTCTCATACCCAAATACATGATTTAATTGGCTTTCCTGTGCACAATCGAGATCCTATCCTAAGACACAGACAGCGTAAAGTTCTGATGCTTGTCTTGATTAAACAGATGATATTACTGCAGACATCTGCGAGCCACTATATGCACATATCGTGAATATTTTTTTGAAAATGTATCTAAACAGACGACGTTTGACGTCACATATGTATATTTTGTTTTGTTTTGTCGTAGGTGATGTGGACTCGGTAGACAGGCTTGCCTCATGCTGCAGACTGTACACGAATAGCATATAATAATAGAGAAAATTACACACATACAGAAAACCTGTGACAACAATTTTTTTCTGAATAGGTATCAAACCCCGGCAAATCATTTTTATTACATTTATCCAGCTATAAAACATCGTCTCTTGTGTTTATCTTGTGTAAAAACAGACGAGACTCATTTGGCTTACAAAGTTCAACATATAACCGTGCTTTCTCCCAATTCTCAACTATAAATTAATGGTTATAAGTCTGCAGACATACATCGTGGTGGGTCTCTGTTGATCGTGAATAAGAGAATATTACCAGCATGCTTTGTAACCTGTAATTCATTCCAAATCTTTCACTGGCCTGTGGATTTTTATCAGAGTACAATGGATGTTCTAGGTGAAAAAAAGAAAGAAACCCCAGTTGGTAAGCACAGACACTACTTTGGACACCGAAAAAAGGGGGAAAGTAGAAACAAAGCCTGTGCTGGCAGACTAAGCACAAGTGAAACTCTTTTTGCCATAACCTAAGAACGGTAACCATAAATGTAGTCTTGGCACAAAGGCCAGTGTGACACAATTACACAATCTTATGGGGAACACTCGTTTTTCCGAAGGTTCTTTAATCCGAAACACAAATTTCCTATACCAGGGGGTTCATAATTTTGAAAATGAAAAAGGGATCATAATTCCGGAAATGAAAAAGAGTTCATTACTCCGAAGGTTCGTAATTCTGAAAAATGATGTAGGGTTCTATTACATGTATTTTCGAAATTATGAACCTTCGGAATTATGAACCCTGTTTCATTTTCGGAACTACAAACCTACGGAATTATGAACCTTCTGAGTGACAACCTCCAGAGTACCGAATCTTCGGAATTATGAACCTTCTGAAGAACGAGACGTAACCAATCTTATATGCAGATCTTACTGGCTTGCACAAATCCAGCAGCATCAAAATACTGTTAAACCTGTCTTAGTGGCCACTTCTCTATAAAGAACACCTGTCCATGGTGGCCATCTGCACAGTCTCTCTCTAAAAAGAAAGGGACTTTTCAATTGTGTGGACGAGGACGCTGTTGTTTTCTAGCGGTGACAAATGCTTGCCGTCTACTCGTCCCATCCCCCTTGTTGGAACCCATTTTGATTTTAGTTGACGCATGTTCACTACGTCATGACGTCATGGCCCCGCCCCCTCTGGCACTGCTGAGGCCATGCAGTGAGATTTCATCCATTTTGAGACCCGATAACGTCATACGTCCTAGAAATCGAGGTGGACGTGAAAACCCTCCAGGACACTTTCTCGATACTGGTACTGGACGTGCTAGAGAACATGGAGCATGCACAGTTTGATCAAATGACGTCATCATGTAGCAGTCACAGTGTGGACGTCCAAATCGAAAACTCACTAATGTGTGCTGCAGAACCCATCTAGAAAGGTTACCTGCCTACCGTGGACACATTTTCTGTTTCCCTTGGGTGGCCTTCATACCTGCCAACCTCCCACAACTAAAACTAGGAATTTCTCAAGACAAAATTAGGAATATAATGTATTTTGTGATCTTTTTTTTTCCACAGACAATTTCAGAAAAATAGAGGAATCTACGGTTCGGAGCATTAGTTTGAAGGCTGAAAAAATAGGAATCTTTCCTCCCAAATAGGAATGGTTGGGAGCTATGTCGATAGACAGATTTGGCTGTACACGTGTATGCATACATGTACAGAGTAACAATGCAGTGGCGGATTTAGGGGGGGGGGGGCAATTCCGGCCCGTGCCCCCCCTTGTGAGGGAAAACAATGCATTTTGCCCCCCCTTTTCAACCAGAAAACCTTTTTTTTTTTTTTGTCCGAGAATTATGGAGGGGAACTGGACCCCATAACCCCCCCCTGAGCGACTTTTGGAGGGCTGGCGAGACCACAAAAAAATATAGGTCTCCCTCCAAGCAGTTTCCCAAAGTTGACAATCCTGCATTTGTGTGCCCCCCCCCCCTTATACGAAATCCTGGATCCGCCCCTGTAACAATGTAACCTGGATTTTACACTTAGATCTTCTTTTATAGATCAGTCGTAAATTAGTCCCTACGCAGCTTCCGAATATATGCAGTCCACACAATAAAACAAACCAATATACAAACCGACATATCATCGGTGGGGTGATAAAACCTCATAACTCCAAAATGTTTGATTTTCAGGAGAGCAAAAAAAGCCTTTCACGATTAACACCGGGAAGTGCATTGACGACCTACCATTTACACAGATCCTGTGGCATTATTTTTAAAGATATGTGTTACATGGGTTTATTAAAACATCAAATTTGCACTTAGCTGCAAATTCATGAAGAAAAAAAACGAACACCCCCCCCCCCCCAACAACAAAATGAGTTACGAGGTTACATCACCTCACCCATCGACAAAGATTCTCATCATGGCCCATTAATGATGTATTTTTTTACCAAGTCTGTACTTGTAGAAGAGTTAACCTAGTATGTCATATGTACATGTAATGAAAGCAACAACAAAAAAATGATGATTTGGGTTCAGAAAGAACACATTAAAATTCTTTTCAAATTTTACAAAAACAATTATGTATTGAAACAAAATGACTGGCTTTTGAAAACATGAGTAGAGCTGAAATATACAATATATTGTCAACAATGAGCAATGTACAAGAGTCAATTGAAAAAAAAAAAAGAAGATATATCGGTGAATTGTGCTACAAAATGATCAAATTTACAGACAAAGCAGAAAATGTTTGCAACACTTGCCTGAACACAAAATACACCTACACTTACCTAAATCAGTTTAAGAAATACTTACAGGATTTACACTATGTTCTTGCCCAATATTGGTTTAAAAAATATTCTTACTTGTTGTACAGACAGTACTGGACACCAATTTCACTTTCTCAATTTTCCAGAGGCAATCAAGTTTTAAAGGTGATATTCTGACAACAGGATACCGGCACTGAATCGTCTTTCAGATGGGTCGGTCCCCATGCATAATCGTATCTTATTCATAAACGTCTGCAAAAACCAAATAACACACACACCTCAAACATAGAGCAAGAAAAGAAATCAAAGTGGGTGATCCCCTTTAAAGATAAAGTTGAGTTCTGGTCATGCAATTACTTTGTGAAAGAAACTGTCTCAAAGCATCAAGGTTGATCATGTCTACATAAGAATTAGTGTATACAGTGAGGTTTTGGAATCATCAGAATGGGAGGAAAATTGACCCGATCTCGGTGAAAAGCAAAAGAACTGCACACAGAAATAGGTATATGGGACTGTACACACATGTGGCAAGAATGTTCGGCCCAAACAATTCAGCTATTTCTCGTCCTATTTCAGATATGAGGACATTTGAAGAGCAATCCTGTTCAGGGGACATTTCTACTATGATGTTTCTTCCAAACCGACATAAAAGGAATGAAAAAGCTCACAAATCATTTTTTTCCCTTTCCCAGAACTCAACCTTCCCTTTAAATCTTGCCTCTAGCTTCATGTATATGCCACTCCTCAAGTTTGAATGATTATGGACTGATTGATTAGCAATATGTCTCCAAAACGTGAAGGAAACCAAGAACTGCCAAAGTAAATGAGTATCAAACATACGTTATAATGGACTGATTGTGTGGAAGAATATGCCATCAGTATTTTAACAGTGTCCTTCGCTGCAATCTTTTAAAAGAAAATACAAAACTTACCTTTTGAACTATCAATCCCCTTAAATACGAAACTTGCCTATTTTTGTGTAATCTTATATTTGTTTGTTATTTTTCGTTCTTGTATTGCTATTTATGATTTATGCCAGTGTTCATGTCAATGGGGGGGGGGGGGGGGTAGCCTTGACAGGTCAATACCCCCTCACATCCACATCATCACTGGCCATTACATTATATTCATTCTCTTGTATCATTTATTTTCCATATATATATTCTTGTTGTGTTCTTTCATCCCTTGTTATGTTGTTTATCTCCGATTGTATGAATATACTATATTGCTATATACTTTTCAAGAATTGTGAAATAAAATGAATTAATTACTTCTAAATTGAGATTGTACAGACCTAAACCCTTCTTAACTATTGGCATTTATGTACATACACTTGAATTTCTCTTTTCTCGATTATGCAGTCAAAATTTTTAAAAAGACTATAATTTTCCCTGAATATCTTAATTAACTGCACATGACAAATGAGGGGGTTGGAGGAATCCATTTTCAAACTCAAATTTTAAAGATAAGATGGTCCAAAAAATATAGGCAAGTACAAAATGTGTTTTTCTTTGAATGACACATTTGTGTGTTAGCACTAAACCGCAACGACTCCCTCAATCGCAAAAACACCTTATACAGAAATCTCCAAACAAGCAAAATCTTCACGATTGGATTATATATTTTTCTTTTCTCAAAAGTGTAAATCCCGTCTTTCTTTGTACAATTAACAAAAATTGTTCATGCAAACTGGTTAAATGGCATAGCACAGAACACAATCAACATTATCTACACAGTTATTTCTTGGTTTACGAAATTTAGAACTGATTTGACACTGGGCCAGCAGTGGTGATGTTTTTTCTTTTTTCTTTTTTTCTTAAATAGATCAAAATTACAGACAGCTCTTTATAAAGTCGAAAAAAACCCCAACTTAAATCCAAAATACAACTAAGAATTCGAAGCGAAGATATGGCCAAAGCCAAGGCCTCTATAAGCTAGGGGCAGCAAAAAATTAGAATGTCAAGCAGGCATACAAATGTTGAAAGAAAGGTAACCTCTGTAGAGCATGAATTTTTGTGATATATTAATTTTTCGAAAAATTTTCACTATGTGCAACAAGCCAAAAAGGAATATCAAGAAAATTTTTAAAAATATATGGAAAACCTTTCAATGCAAAGTCAAACTAAGCTACGGATTCAGCTATAAATATGAGGATGCAATCACAGAAACTGGAAGTGTTTTAAAGAGATCCCTGGGGGAAATATTACAATTTTTAAAGGGATTGATTAACTTTGTGAAAAATTGTGAAATCAGCTCAAATGCAAGTGAATTGTGTGCAATCCTCTACATATATCATTAAGGATATGTGAAAGTATGAGAGAAAATGGAACCCGTTTACTGTCCTAAAAAAGAGAAAATCGTGATCGATCGCTAGCGCAAGTCGCTCGGCTTCTTTGCTGCGCTGCAGACACAAAAACCAAGCTCCGGCGCTTGGCGATTTCAGAGCGGGTTTCCAGCCCGTACGGTATTCTGTGATAGAGCGAGGTATGCCAACCATAAGAGTTCTTCAGGGTTCGGTGGTACTCTATCCGGACATCAATGTTCAATCGTAAATATCTTGATATATAAACGACCGATCAGCTTATAAAACTCAGGCAATTCCTGTCTGACCTAAAGGTTTGCAATTATGATTACAGCATTAGCTGGAACAGTGATTTTTTTTTTTTCAATCCTGGGCAAAGTTAATCAGTCACTTTAAATTATCTCACTAATTTTCAGGATATATAATAATAACTTAGGTGTAATATTAGCAGTGATGATTATGGTATGTGACTGTGCTTATCAGTTTCTTTTCTGAAGCATTCATACGGTAGGAAATGTCCTACTCTCAAATGTGAACTTACAAGTAAGTACTGAGGGGTTTATTTTACCCACAGAGCTATAGCCATTTACCTTAACAATTAATATGGGTTCCTGGCAATGCCAGATGGAAATTACCATATCCTAACAATTACTGAACCCCAAACTCAATTCAAATGTTGCCAGATGACGACGATGATCAGCGTTTTTAAAGAAGGTGAAAAAAAAATAATGAATCAAAGGATAAGAGCTTTTTCAGAAAGTACAAAGAAATGATATTTATGCAAAGATATCCCCCATCCTCAAATCTTACCTTCATTAATACCTTCATTCATAAAATGCTTTATTCAATATTGCTAAACAAATTTACAGTTGACGCTTTGGAACAATAATCTGGGATATGCCAACACAAATTCAAACGCGCAACTCACGAAGCCTACTCTATCACTACGAATACAAAAATAACAAATGGATGAGTTTTTAACAGTCTCCAATATACAAAACATGTCCTGACTTTGAAATTCTCAATATGAAAAAAAATAATAAAAAATTGAGACATAGAGTGTCTGTTAGTTCGAACTGCCTGCCGGATCTATTCCTGCTTGTTGTAACTGTGCTCTCAAGAGGGCGTTCTCTCCTTTCAGTTCTTCGATCTGCTGTCGCATGAGTTCGACGTCTACCGAGAGCCTCTCTGTCTCCTTGAGACTTTCTGCCATGCGTGTGTTGGAAGTCCGTAGCTCCTGGATGTAGTCGCATGTCTTGGACAGGATCCCACCTTTACTCTGTGATGGTAAAAAAAGAAGATATTTTTAAGGAGATGGTCAAGTTCTGGTAAAAAGGAGAAAATAATTTGAGCTTTTTCATTCCTGTCAATTTGGAAGAAGAATCATAGTAGAAATGTTCCCTGAAAGCGATTGCTCTTCAAATGCTCTCGTTTTCGAAATATAACAGTAAATAGTTTAAAGTGTTTGGGCTGAACATTCATGCCACATGTGTGTGTGTGTGTGTGTAGTCCCATAAACAAACATCTGTGTGCAGTGCATAAATTTAATTAAATTTGAAAGTTAAGATTTTACTCATTTTTAATTTTTTTTACATACTGCTACAGTGTCTAATTTAATTTACCATATATCAGTCTAATATTATAATACATAAATATTTCTGTGGGTCGGCCTCCTACAAGGGCTTTTCCTTTCTGGCTGCAACCCACTTTATGTGAATATTCTAATCCATGTTTCTACTGTTTCTTCATTCTTTTTATTCTGTAATAACTTTTATTATACTATGAATGTAATGGGGGGTTTTCCAGATTGTTTTGAACTTTTTATTGCAAAGTGAAATCAATTTGAATTGAATTGAATTGAATAAAACAAAGTTTTGTACCTGAGTACTAACCTGGCCTTGTTTGGAATGGTCTACATTACAGTCAGGGATGATCTTTGACAACTTGACGATCCAATTGTTGATCTTATCCCTCCTTCTCCTCTCCACTTCGTTATGTGTTGCTCTTCTCCTCTCGTCCCGGACTGTCCGCGCATTGTCCACCTTCCTGCATTACGTGACAACAACAAAATAAAATCTTCATAGTTACGTTCATACGGGACTCGTGGTTTTGAAACTTGAAGTTAGCGAAACTTGAAGTTAACGAAACCACAACTCCCTAATCGCAACGAGGATTCATACGAGCCTGAAACAACGAGCTGTAACTACAAGCCGAGCGATTGTCGTGGTTGACCCAGGAAGTAGATACTACAGATTGTGTGTACAGTACACATACAGATCCCGTGTTCATGATGTGTGCGAAGGGTATGACCCGGAAATTTAACATGAACAGCAAGGTCATCCTAAACCACAAGCCTATGAAACTTAAAGTTTATTCCCTTCACATGGTACGAAACTCCGACGGAGGACCACCCACTGCAAGCTAGCTTGTGGTTCTAGAACTACAAGTAAACTTAAAGTTTCGAAACCACGAGTCTGTTCATATGGGCTGAAACTACAAGATAACTACAAGTTAACTTAAAATTTTGAAACTACAAGCGAAACTTTAAGTTTAGCTCCCATCGTGTGAATGTAACTTATGATATGCAACATCCCAATACCAGATTCAGCTTCTCAGCAGAAAACAAGTTTCCACGTGGTTTAAATTGACAGAAATATGGCTTTACCGAATCCCATGGGGGTTGAAAGTATGCACCGACACATTTATTGGTTAATACTGAGTGAAATACAGTTAACTGCGCCTAAGTCAAATCTGTTGGGACCACAAAAAACAGTTCGACTTATGCAGAATTCGACTTAGGAAAGGTAAATAACACATGTTTTGCAAGGTTTGGTAAAAAAAAAATGATTCGACTTAGGGAAAGTTCGACTTATGCGACTTCAAGTTATGCAAGGTTAACTGTATGACCCTATGACATCCCGGGGAGGTTATTAACCCTTGTCGGTACCCTTGCTGGGAAAAATCTATGCATGGCTTTTATTTTCTGAAACCTAGGGTGTTATGTACTGGTGAGAAGAGATTCAGGAATGATTATAGGACACATGCTCCAGTCACAACTGCTTCATAGCCCGGGGGGGGGGGGGGGGGGACATGTCTCATTGAGACCTGCACATCATCCAGGTACACGAAAAAGGATAAAAAGGTTACTTTTTCAGCATTAGGCACGTAACCTGGGTTAAGCGTTTAGGGTACATCAAAAACAGCAAAAATCAAGAAAAGGGTACCAAATTCAGAGGGTGCTTTTCAGAAAGTGATACCCACGGATGATGTACAGGTCTCAATGAGACATCTGGACACCTGTATTTATGAAATAATAGATATGAATTATAATAGATATGAAATATACATGTACATTTATATGATTGTTATCTATAACTTACAGGAATACACTGCACAATAAACAAGAAATTGACTCAAAAGGCCGTTCCCATTTGAAAAATAATGCTTTAACGACAACTACAACTATAAGTCATTTCCAAATTGATCTCTTGAAGTTTATTTGGAAATATTGATGCCAGTGATACTAGAAAATCAGTGCTGAAGGCTTATTTGCATTGATCAGTGACATGGGACCTGTAACACAGATATCCAATATCTTTTCTACATAGTGTTCAAGAGCCCAATTTTGGAAATGATTTCTATGTATAGCTATCATTATCATTATCGATTGAATACGAGCAGCCATATACATATATATACATGTATATGTATATGTATATATATATATATATATATATATATACTTTAACTGTACTGGCGTTAGCGGGACGTACAACAATGGGATTTATTATGTCACGCGTGAACAATGGCGTTAGCAGGACTTGAGCACGATTATCGCAACATTTCTGATGACGTAGAACAAAAGAATGTCCTCCTAATGCTAGTATTATGTGTTTTTACATATATATAAACCTATTAAGCAATGCAAATAGTTATAATGCTTACGTATTAAATTGGTGCGTCCTTGGTGCAATGGTTCTTTGTGGGGCTCCTTGCAGTACGTCTTGGGGTGACATCATCACATAGAACTGGCCTGCAAATTGGCAACACATGAGGATGGTTAGTAGAAGCAAACATAAATTTATGCAACAGAAAAAAAAATCAATGAAATTTTGACAAATTTGTCCCATGTCTGTGACCTGTGAGAAACATAGCAACAGGAAAAAAAAACAAAAAAAAAACAACTCATACAGAACTCTTAAAAACAATGAAGAACTTGTACAAATTGCCCAACATAATGCCAAAGAGCTCCAAGTGCATATTTGGTCTAATATATAGATCCTGCAAAAACAGGGCACTTATGGTCCTTGCCAGCATTTTCATTTCAGACCAAAATGGATACTAGACCAAGGAGCTTCAAGAGCTGGAGTTCCAACTAGCAACAAATTATCTCAAGCAGCTGCTCCTTTCTAAGGATGCACAAAAGAATCTACAGGTGCGCTGCAGCCTTTGATGTCCGATGTTCCAAGCTTGAGCAGTGATTTTTGTCACAAATGAAATATCGAGAATATTTCACTTTTATTTGAATAAACGAAGTAAAATTTTCATATATGATAAAATTGAATACAAAAGCCTAATTGTGTCCAGAAATTTGGCTATATTGTATGATAGTAGTTTCAATTTGAGGAAAAAAGGTAAAATTTTACAATCCCAAAATCCCCAATTTGACACTCTTCCGATTACTCCCTGCAAATGAAAATAAAAATTGCAATTGTTCAAGTACCTGTACAGTAATAATGATGATGTTATATGTCAGATTAGTGCCCACACATGCCCAGTCGCGCAATTTTGATTCATATATCAGGGAATTTTGTACAATTTCTCTTCGCTTGCCCCCAGTAAAGGTAAGCACTGTGAACTGCTCATATCATCAGACTAGTGATAGCGAAAAGTAATTATCATTACAAAAGCATATTTTCCTTTGAAAATGGCCTGTAAATTCCAGGCAGGAATCTTTTGTCTTCTTATCAGCAAGGAAGATCCAGTTAAGCACATGCCTGACATATTTTTCCTTGGCGGCTTCGAACATTGTTCAAAGGGAATGAGCTACATGTGACTCCAACTCTTGAAGCTCCTTCATTAGACTACAGGTACATGTACAAGAATAGTGGCCCAAATGGGCATTCTACCAACTGAAAATTGGACAGAGTGGAAGTAGACGAAATGATGATTACCCCTCATGGTTTAACCCTTTCAGGGCAGGAATTATTTAAGGGCTAAATTGATCACATTTTGTTCTTTAAATTGGCAACAATAGTATTTTTTTTTTAGTTCTACATGGTTCTAATAAGGTGTAACGTTTTTGAAAATGATGTACATGGTGAAAAATTCTGTCGAAAAGTGAAAAAATTGCCAATTTTGATGAAAATCAGTGATTTTGAACTTCTCAATGTGTTGCCAATTTAAGGATTTTAAAGCTTATTTCTTTTTTTAAACTTCCTGGCATCAAACGTAATATGGTCATGCAACAAAAATAGACACAATGTGTAGAAAATTTTTGCTTTTTCTACTCTTGCATCTGGTATATTTTTTAGAGTTCTGAATCAAAAGTTATTGAGCCAAACAACAAAATGTGGTCAATTGTCCTGAAAGGGTTAAAGGAGAATGAAAGTAGTACAACTCTCCATATGTTTTGTACACAAAATTTCATATTTTCCCCATTATCTCTCGATCAAGGTGCAGCTTGTCTCCTTCTTAGCTCTAGATATATATCATGGGAAAATGTATTTGACACAACATATGTTGAGTTCACAAAAAGAGAAGCAGCATCTAATAGAGATAATGGAGAAATAGGAAATTTTTTGTGTACAAAACATATTGAGAGTTGTACTACTGAACCTGTCATTTTGAAGCAACATTGCCAATTTGAGGATTGCCATAGACAGTAAATTGAGACTTTTCAAACTTTCATAACTTTTTCATTTCGTAACCGATTTTGATGAAACTTTTTTTATATTGCTTCTCTCTATCCTCTCTTTTCATTAAAATGGATATTTCCCCAGGGTTTCATTCTTCTTTAAACAAAACCACTCATAGGCCCATGACTATGTGTGACTGTGTCAAACATTTACTGTTGCAGTAGTCAAAAACAGACAACAAAATTGCTTCTAAGCAAGATTAAATTTTCTTAAATTTGCTAGTAGATTACCTGATTCAGGGACTCTTCAACTCTGCAAATTTGAGGTTCCAGATTTGAAAGTGAAATTTTAAATAATTATTTTCCTCTCATGATGAATGATCTAGAATCAGAATGGACCACTTCCAGCTAATACACACAAAACGTATTGAAGCCTATTCACCCGTAAAAGCTATTGTGGAGTATGTATTTATAAGTGAAACAAAACCAAGTGGAAATGAGACAATCTGACATTGGACCACACGGTAATCTACCCATGAAAACTCACCCCCTGCAGAACCAGCAGTCTGTCCAATTCCAGCCTGTTCCCCTCCGCTAGCCGTCCCTGCCCCATCGCCCGAGATGGCTGCTGCAGCTGGGAAGTACGTGAATCTTGTCTCTCCTCCTTGACTCTCGCTGGTCGGACTCTCACCATTGAATGATCCCTGGATGACCTATAGGTCGGGGGTAGCAGAAACAGAATAGATTTAATTGCGAATGGCATAATGTCAGTAACAAAAATGGTTAGTTTACATCAGTCCAATCATGTAAATAATGTAAAGATAGCAAGTATAAATTTATGTGGATAGGTAAAAATTATCTCTTTATTCCAACATTTTATGCACAAATGTGGAATTGCAGATAGACAACAAACATTCTGTCTGTTTGGAGCAAGAAGGGCGTTAACTCTGCACAGATGATGGGACTTAACGGGAATTCTGGGAAAAGTAAAATATAATTTGTGAGCTTTCTCATTCTTATTATGTTAGTTTGAAAGATTATCATAGTAGATATGTCAAATGCCCTCACATTCAAAATATTTGTGTGCAGTCCCATATACACATTTCTGTGTGCAGTGAATGTGACTCTCAGTAGGACTGAGTCAATTTCTTATCATTTTGGTGATTCCAAAACCTTACAGCATACACCAATTCTTATGTGCTATATAATCAACCTTTCCCAATTACTTTGAGACAGTTTCTTTCACAATTCAATCTCATGACCAGAACTCAACTTTACCTGTCCTTTCAAAGTGCCTTATCATTCTTTATCAGCATTACATGATTCTAATGTACATGTAATTCAAAACAAGAGCCTGATTTATAATTTCAAAAAGAAATCAAGCTTTTCTTAAATATATGAAATATTAGATGCTAATCTTGCAATACGAACATTTGGGCAGTTCAAACTGCATATGGTAGTGAAAGAGTGAAAGATTTACATGTACATTGTTCATGTACATATTCTACAATGCTCAAAAAGATATTAGTGAAGAGTTTGATATCACTTTTGGTAAAACAGACAGAACAATGATACATTGTAGTTCTCACAAACCAAATCACGATTAAAAAGAGAAAACCAGTCTATTGTACAGTGATAGTCTCACAGGCACACATGTACAAATACATACATGTAAATGTACATCAGCAGACGTCTCATCGTCTTGCATGCGACAATATGATTCCAATTAAAGGGATAATTCAGCTATTATTGCTACAGGAAGGTTCCGCCCTGAGCCCATAATGCCCCATTCATTATCTGGCTGATACAAGATCATGTGACTCGTCTTGTGTTCAGACGACTGTTAGTCAGCATATTTTCTCTTGCTATCAGGCACCCCATTCAGACCTCGCACAGTAAACCATACCTCTAAAAATCACTGCAGCAAAATTTGGTGAGTATGATTTGAATGGCAAGAGAATAGACAGGGCGGGGGGGGGGGGGGGGGGGGGGAATAGATTTCCACAATGATCGCCCCTATGAAAAGCTGCCTGTCTTCTGTAAAAAAATTTTTAAAAAAATATTGATTTCTCCAAGTCCAAAGAAAATTTATTCACAATTAAATCAAAGGTTCCTCTTTCCATTTGTGGTGTTAAATTATTCACATCTTATCATATATTTTGAAATATTGACTGTCCACAAAGTTTAGAAATGCAAGAGGTTGGAACCACCACATGTTTGACTAAACACATACCCTCATTTGACATCAGAATATATTGTGTCAAGGGAAGCCTTAAACCCAGGCTAATACTGGCTGTGGGAGCAACTATAAGATTGTATGCAGTCTATAGTCTAAAAGTTCAGACCCTGTGTTATATGCATATGACCGACTAGGTTTGACGATAAATAAACTGACCTGTGTTAACGCCTGTTGTCCCTGGGGAAACGTTGTCACAACGGCTTGTGGGTTGGTATCGGTTTCTCCGACCTGTACCACTCGGTATGTCACCTGGCTCTGACCATTGCTGTCGGTTCGGAACTGATACTGATAATAAAAGGAAAAATACTGAGTAAAGCATCGAGTTAGAGGAATGAACGAGTACATGTACATGGGTGTCTCCTGTACCAATAAAGGGCTACACATGTACATCATATACTCATGGCAAAGATACATGTACTTGTAGTCAACTAGTCATCAATGCAGTTTGGGGAATCGATCGTTGACACGGTCAATGATACGATTATCTGATTTTAATCAAATTGTACAACTCTCTCTTATCAGCTCTTAAACCAATTAATTTGAAACTGTTCACCGAATAATCTCTCTGATTTTCTGCTCTCATTCAAAGCAAATTCCTTCCATTGTCAGATTGCCCTAGGAGAGGTGGATACTGGCACTATACACAAAGAAACCACCATCATCTTCTTACCTGTATGTTCTCGGCAAACGGCCCCTCGCCGCTAGGGTCTGTGACCACCTGATCTCCTATGGGAGAGAAAGTAAAAAGATGATTTAAAGATGAAGTTGAGTTCTGGTCATGCGATTAAATTGTGAAAGAAACTGTCTCAAAGCATTTGGGAAGAGTTAATCATGTCCACATAAGAAGTGGTGTGTATTGTGAGGTTATTGTGAGGACATTTCTACTATGATATTCTCCCAAACTAACATAAAAATCATGAGAAAGCCCACATATTATTTTTCACCTTTCCCAGAACTCAATTAATCTTCTCTTTAACTTCATACATGTAATTCTAGAAAGGATGCAATGCACCAACCTACCTATTAAACATATTACATAAAGACCACAACCACCCCCCCCCCAAAAAAAAAGGGGGGGGGGATATAATTTCTAAAGGAAGATTATAAAAATGCAATTTTCAAGACTGTAAAAAAATAGTTACAATCTTGAAATGTGTAGACATGTACATACATGTACATGCAAGTCATTTTTGTGGACTTTGTACTACATGTAAGTACTGTGAACCATTCCTACTATTAGCAAATTAATCTATATTGTACTGCAGATCTCGTTTTAAAATACTAATACATGTACATGTACTTCTCTACCTCTGGAAGGCTTAACATACCACACAATTTCAATATTACTAATATCAACATGACTCTTCAGGAGGTCGGTCAGATACAATACATGTACATGTAAATTCCAAATCTAATCCAATTGCAAATATCTTTCAAAATCCAGTGTTGGGTTGTAAGGTGCTAGGTGTAGGGGTCTTTTGAGAAACTCATGAGCCATCTTAATCTTGAAAAGGAAACATTAAGAATTTATGATTAAAAGATGATATGATTAATACTACATGTAGTTTCCATATTTCTTACCATCTGCTGTTAGATGTACTGTCACCTCCTCTTCTAAATCTTTGTCCTTGTCTTGTGGTCTGGATTAAAAATACAACAAAATTTGAAAAGTAATTATTCCTCAATTCAGACTTCAAACCCTTCAAAGTATGTCAGGTAATGAGACAATCAACACTGAATGATTGCTGAAAAGTCATAGCAACTTTATAATGCCATTATTTCCAACAGACACAACAGAAATTAGCTGGTCCATTCTCATGAGTACCCATGAAAAATTCTTGCTTTGGACGTGAATTATATCTTTTGGACGATATCACATGATGTACAGTACACTTAATACAGTTAAGGATGGTTCAACTCGGGATAGATTCGTAGTACTTACCAGATGCAAATTATCTGATAAAATACAATTGGCACTACAGTACATGAACATGTACATGGAAGTTACTGACACACAAGTGCGCAAAACTCGCATACAAACCAGAAAGTTTTGTGTGCATGAAACAGAGAATTCTGTGAATATTTGATGCAGATTAAAGAAGATACTACATGTACACAGTATGTACATATATGTGCCATACATGTACGGACATAAATATTTGTGAATAGGACTTACCAGCTAGACTACATGTATTTTTCGAGTGGTTTAACATGTACATGTAGTAAATTCGCGATTGGTAGTACATGTATTAGTTAATCTGGCTGTCTGTGTATGGATACCTAGACTCATATCTACTGCAGTACTAGTAGGCCATGTATAATGCATTACAGTATGTACATGTATGTTGGCAATATTTTAGCGTGTTGTCGAATTTGCGACCAACTCAGGATTCGCGAAACTAAAATACATTGCATATATATGTACATACAGTATCATGCCATGAATTATCACAACTGACGTAACACTGAATGTTCGAGATTTGGAAACAATCCTTGTTTTGAAAATTGCTGTCGTTTACTACTTGTGAAAGTTTCATATCGAAAAAGTATTTACGTACATGTATTACACATATAATTTGAATAATACATGTATATTTCTATCTTTAACCCTTTTGAGGCAATTTTGTGGTTTGGCTCAATAACTTTTGATTGCGTTTGATGCCAGGAATTTAAAAACAAGAATAAGCTTTAAAATCTTTAAATTGGCAATAATAATAATAATAATAATAATAATAAAAGCCGTTCTTGTATGGCGCATATCACATTATGATATATCGTCCCTATGCGCTTCCAAAGGGTTTGGAAATTACCCTGGCTTTAGCTCCGGCTGCCGTAATCAGCGCACAGTGCATTTCAAGGACTAAATCATTGACAGGTTCAAAATCACTGTTTTTTTTTTCAAAACTTGCAACTTTTAAAGCTTTTCGACAAAATTCCTAACCATGCATTGTTTTCAAAGATGTTAACCTTATTGGAAGCATGTAGAACTAAAAGAGAAATATTACTGTTGCCAATTTGAAGAACAAAATGTGATTAATTTAGCCCTTGAATAATTCCTGACCTGAAACGGTTAAATTGAGAAGAAGAGGGCACTCTCACCGAATGTGTTCAATATCCATGGACACAGCTTTGGCCATTATGCAGACATGTACAGTACTTTATTACCAACCAAATCTAGCAAAGAGTCAGTCATGAAGACAGATAATCCCAATAAAAATCCAGATCTTGAGAACATGAAATTCCACGATTATTCCATCTGCAATGTTGCTTATACATGTATGTACAACACAATCAAGAACATAACCACTCAAAAGAAATGAATATCCATTTGCCCTTAAAATAGTATTTGCCTTGATGTTTAAAGAGAGAGTGCTCTTTTGCAATGTCACAAAGTATGATGGGAAAAAAATTGCAAATGATGGAAGGAATGGTGGTGGGGGAAAAAGGAGAGGGGGGAAAAAGTCTTGGAAAGTTAGCCATAGTCATGTGACCTAAGCGCATGCCAGACGGACATGAGGTGTTCTACTACGACTATTTATGAATGAATGGATGTCGGGCAGCATCGGCTGAGGAAAGAAGTCGAGGGGAAAATTGTCCCTTTGACTGAAAAACTGTCTGCATAGTAGATCCTCGACAGTAAGTGCTAATAAGGCAGACATTAAGCCATGGGACAAGGACGATAATCAATTGTTTAATCCCAGTTTTCCTTCTGATCGGCAGCCAGAAGATACATGCAGATCATGAGACTGGTCATAATTTCTTTGGGGACAATTTAAAGGGCAATCCAGCCTTGGTAATGAGATGATTTGTGAGAAAGCAGAAAAATAAGAAAAACGGGATGGTGAAAATTTGAAAGAAATTGGACAAGGAATAAGAAAATTATGAATGTTTGAAAAATGAGATCACCAAACCTACATGTATGCTAATCTAAAATTGGCAATTTGGTGAGTCGATTGTGACATACAATGTAGCAGTGGTCAACTCTTAACAGTTTGCAGGCACAAACCCTGGTCAGTTGTAAAAATGTGTCTGCAATGTAAGACTACCACAGGCCCTGTACTATAGCTGTACGACCAGTAGTTTAGGGTCTCTGCTTGTAGACTAGTCAACTCTCCCGGTACACTAAAATATCATTAATTTATATTTTTTTCCCCTAAGATGTGCCTTTTCCCTCGGGGGCAGTACTCCCAATATACTGTACATGTACGTGTACATGTAGTATAAAGCATGATTGTTGTTATACATGTACGTGTAGGTCCTCAAGAAAGAAAAAGATCTTTAATACTGAGTTGACATTTTGAAAAAAAATGACATTTCAGTCATTTTGTGTATTGGATCAAACTTTACCGATACAGCCAATTTTCCCATATACATGTATGCATAGTGATTACAACTTTCTAAAATTCATAACTTCTTTATGGCTTGTTCGATTTCGTTCAAACTGTCGACAATCTGCTTCTGTGCTTTTTTCCTCTTTCTTTCAGAACAACTCACCATGAAGGTAGGATTTCTTTTTTAAGGAATTTCCTGTTCTACTTTATGTAAACTCCATCTCATTGCCCCTCTCTTTTCTCCAGTTTCTCTTCCCTCCCCCCCCCCCCCCCCCTCCCCTTCAAGTGGTGATGCTTGACCATTCTGAATTGGGGACTGTCGGACCCCAAAAAAGGTCCTAGGATTTTACAATTTGTTGATAGATCTACATGTATGTCAAACACCTTTAACAACTGAATGAAAATAATATTATGTAACCATTTTTTACTTACTGACAGGCTTATAGAAGATTAAGTTGCCAAACAGAAAATTTAAATTCTTGCTTTCTCAATAACCATCTCCTTGAAACTCTGGATTTTCTTGTTACTTTTCATACATTGTAGTTTCGGTTTACCAACTTCTTTTTTGTCAAGCTTGGATTTGCGGAACTACATGTGCATGAAATTGATACACACTTTCACATAATTCGCAATATTTCACTTTTTACTTTTGAAGGAGAGAAATACATGTACGTAAGAGGGCAAAATTTTCCAATACCACAAATACCCTGTTATTTCCATACTGGTCTCACTCTCAATAAATGCTTTGTAATTACTTAAGGGCTAAATTGATCACATTTTGTTCTTCAAATTGGCAACAATAATATTTTTGTTTTAGTGCTACATGGTTTTAATAAGGTGTAATGTCTTTGAAAACGAACATGGTTAGGAATTTGTTGAATAGTTGAAAGAAATTGCCAATTCTGATGAAAAAACAATGATTTTGAACCTCTCAATGTGTTACCAATTTAAGGATCTCAAAGCTTATTGTTTTTAAAATTCCTGGCATCAAACGCAATATGGTCATGCAATAAAAATGGACATTGTGTGTACAGAAAATTTTGCTCTTTCTACTCGTGCATCTGGTATATTTTTTAGAGCTCTGAATCAAAAGTTATTGAGCCAAACCACAAAATGTGGTCAATTGCCTTGAAAGGGTTAAAGTGCCACGTACATGTACTATGTAAAATTGAATTGTAGAAAAAATAATTTAAAAATTCACTGTAATGCATGATGTGCTGCTTTTTTTTACTGACATGAACATGTACATGACCTACATGTACATGTACAATGCAACTTGCAAATCCAACCATTATCTAATTTCGCTTCTACTGTATACACAGTACGTTTGTACACTGTACATTTGTAAAATAGTACAGTGGAACCTCATTATACGTACAGTGTACATGTAACAAACTCCTTGAGACCAAGAAAAATACCTCTTTATATCAAGTTCACCTTGTTATACATGTACCAGGGCTAAAAAACAATAGAATACCAGACCTGCCATCAGGCTGCCAACCCTGAAGACCAAGAAATAGGGACAAATGACAAGGCAGAGGGTGAAAATAGCGGGTCCGCTCGCTATTCATAGGAACTGCTATTCATAGAAAAACGCTATTCATTTAACACGCGCTATGAATAGCGGTCCTTATGAGTAGTTATGAATAGTGGTCCTGACTCCTTATGAATGGATGTCCTTATGGATAGCGAGAAAATTTGTCTATGGTTTGCTCACTATTCAGAAGGACCACTATTCGTACAAAACCGCTATTCATTTAGTCACGCGTTATGGATAGCGGTCCTTATGAATAAGTGGTCTTTATGAATAGCAGTCCTTATGACTAGCGAGGTTACCCCGAAAATAAGGACATTTCTGAGTTTCCTATATATACTACACACAGATCTTTGCAAAAATAGGGACACAGTGGTAGAAGTGGCTCTTTCTTTTACCAAAAATCGGGATTGTCCCTGTTAAATAGGGACAGTTGGCAGGTACATGTATGGAATACAGAAGTGGGACCAATAAAATTACCTTGTTATAATGAGTTTTTAAAATAAAGAACAGTGCTCTTTATAAAGTCAGAGATTCCACTGTTCTCTTAAAAAGCATTCAAAGAAATTTGTGTGTACATGTATTTCTCCTCAACTTTACAAGGTCAATGTACATGCAAGGAGTTATCACAGAACTGTGATTAACTCCTTGGTACATGTCCATACATGTAGAGTACACGCATGCTGGCAACGGGGACAGCATCTGGGGCGACAGGGGGGTCACACTGCACCCAGTCATGGGGGGTGCACGTCACCCCACGAGGCCCGTCCCACATGACTTGACATGATTGGCTAAGGGGGAACAATAATACCAGCATCCTGTCTTAAGAAGTTTAAACACCAACCTAGTCCCTCAGTGATTACATGTAGCTACGTTAATACGGGACTTGTGGTTTCAAAACTTTAAGTTAGCGAAAATTTAAGTTAAAGAAACCACGACTCACTGACTGCAAAGAGGGTTCACACGAGCTCTAAACAATGAGCTGAAACTACAAGCCGAGCGATCGTCATGGTTAACCCCGAAAGTAAGTTACCGATTGCATGTACAGTACACATACAGATCCTGCGCTCATAATTTGCGCGAAGGGTACGACCTGGAAGTTTAACATGAACAGCGAAGTCATCGTTAACCACAAGCTTACGAAACTTAAAGTTTATTCCGTTCACATGGTCCGAAACTGCGATGGAGGACCACCCACTGCTCATGGTTTCAGCAGTAACCACAAGCTCGCTTGTGGTTCTAGAACTAAGTAGTACTACGAGTCTGTTCATATGGTCTGGAACTACAAGATTTACATACAATTTCAAGTTAACTTGGAAGTTTTGAAACTACAAGCGAAACTGAAAGTTTAGCTCCCATCGTGTGAACTTGACTATTGTTTCAGGCAGGGTACAAATAAAGAACTATAAGGCGAAATTGTTCATCTATGAGCCACTTCAAACATTTTCCCACAAGCAAGCTACATGTAAAAAAAAAGCAATAATTAAAGGGTTGGTTCTCAAAAATTTCACATAAATTTCAAGCCAAAGAAATGTTACAAATATTTTCATTTTTTCCTGCACAGCATTTTTCCTTGAAAACTTTCTAACAAGCCCCTCCCCCAAGAAATGTAAATATGTACATTACATGAATTATCAATATGCAAACTTCATTAAAATACACTTCTGTCAATAAACCAGAGTTCTATTTGACCTTTCACAAGCTACACTGTACATGTACATGTATGTAAAATGTTCCCCACTCCTAATGTGCAGTATATTTCATTGCTATAGCTAGAACTTTGTATAAAAACTGGAATGATGTTTTAAAAAGTACACCGGACATTGTACATTGTAATGTACATGTACATGTACATACAGGATACAGGATACATGTAAGCGAGGAAAGCTTTCTACATATACATGTATACATGTACATGTATCTTCTCTTTCTCTTTCTCTTTCTCTCTCTCTCTCTCTCTCTCTGAGTACTTAATGCTAAAATAGGGCTACATGTACATTGAAACTTGTAGAAGCAGCTCGACTCACGAACACTGGGGGAAGGGGAAATGGATCAATTACAGGGAGAAATGAGTTGTTAATTTAAGTTCATTATCACTGAGACTCTTCACTTCCTCACTCTTTCTCTCTCCTCTCCACAATTTAAAATCATTTCCAGGGCACCAACAACCATTTTCATGGTTGTTGATGAAAAAATGGATCTTTTTTCACAGAAGGGGAAAAGGGATAAATTTGTAAAACTTACATGTACTTTGTCCAATTATACATGTACATGTATCTGAGGCACACATGTATATATGTAGATCCTTATGAAATTACAGGGGGAATGAGTTGTTAATTTAAAGGGTCTCTGAGGCCAAAAAAAATAATTTGTATACAGTTAGAATGCATAAAATTATTCCCCAATAACTTTACCCGGCATTCTACAGGTTAGCGATTAAGGAGTTTGAAGAAAATAAAGGACAGCGTAAACGATCGACGCGCGGAACTCAACTGGAGTTGAGTTCCGCGCGAGCAGTTTTCTTTGCGAGTGCGTTTTTTAATGCGTGCATGTTCGGCGAACGCCAAGACGCGCTAATGGAATTATCGCGATCGCATTATCGCTTTGTCGTCTGCTATGTGCAGCGCCGGGGATGACAAACATTCGAAAATTGATTTTGGCTGGAACTTACGGATAATATTCAAACCCAATGAAACAACAAATGAATGAAGGATACAACGCAAAATGTTTTTATCGAATTGGAAATTGATTTGGTGCGTAACTTATGGATAATCTGCAACCCGAATAGAACAACAAATGAATGAAGTCATACAACGGAGAATGTTTTTAAAGAATCAAAAATTGATTTGGCGCTTAACTTAGAGATAATATACAGCCCAAATAAAATATGAAATGAATGAAGTGTACCACGCAAATCGTTTTTTTATCGACTGGAAATTGATTTGGCGCGTATAATTTATGGAGAATCTACAACCCAAATAAAACAACAAATGAATCAAGTATTCAACAAAAAACGATTATGTCGAATATAAAATTGGTTTGGCGCATAAATTACAAAGAATCTACTGACCAAATGAAACAACAAATAAATTAGAACTAAGACGTAAAATACATATATCGAATCCAAAATTGATTTAGCGCTTAACTTAGGAATGATATACATACATGTACAATCCAAATAAAATATGAAATGAATGAAGTATACAACGCAAAATGTTTTTTTATCAATTGGAAATTGATTTAGCGCGTAACTAATGGATAATATGTGACCCGTCACGTCAAAATGAGACAGAAGTCGCATTTTTCCAAATTTAACTTTATTAATGATTATTATTCTTCATTTCATAAGCGTTAATTTGATATAAAGGTCAACTCTAGAGAGAGAGTATTAGTGGAGATAATGGCTTTTGAAACTCGAGAATAGTAGGGCTCTGGAAAAGTATTTCTTCCAGAAAGACGCTTCCGAAGTTTGACTTCCATTTTGTCTTCATGCACCAGTTTTTCATCTTTAATGCCAACTAGATTTTTTAAACGTCCGTAGTAACCGTTTATCAATTTAAATAAAAACTAGTTCCTACGTTCCTTAAGGGTCTCTTCTCATGAAAACATAAGTTTTAATTCATATAAGTCATGATTTCTAACACTTTAATGGGTAGATAAGTAAGTAGTTTCAAGCCACTGAAAAGGCTTCTCACATCGACTTTAATATTCCGTCTTTACCGTGCTATTTGTTATGATTTTTTTTTAATGCTGGTATATAGTCGATTTTACATTTTAAAAACCTAGAAAAGTTCTTTTCGTTTCAGTTTTTAATTTTTTAAAATTTTTTTTATATAGATCCGTGATTGTGGTCTTCGAACAGTTTCAGCTAAGTTGTTGCCGAAAAAGCAACTTTGGGTAATTTGCATATGCATAATTAGCATAAATTCATGGAAAATTGCCATAATTATTATGCAATCTAAGCCATTTTTCCATGAAAGTTCTACATGTGTTTCATTCAACCAGGAAACTGTAGGTCCATGTTCTAACTACATGTATAAGAAAAAAAAATCACTTTCAGTTGTTCAAATATAATTAAATTGGTATTTACAGGAACTTTACGTGATATCTAATTGAAAAAAATAGATTAAAATACATGTATAACTGTGTATTTCTTACAATTAGAACAAGAAACTACAATTTCATGGAAATTTCGCATAATTATATACCCGCAGCGTTTTAAATGGCTATTATCAGATTATTGAACGTCTTTTCTTTCACCCACCTTGAAAGTGATACTTGACACAATGCCTTCTGATCTTTGCTCTCTCTTTGAAAGCTATTTTTTTTTTCTCTCTCTCTTTGCTTTCTAATGATGCAGTAATAAAACCAGGAAGTATTTAAAGCCACGCTACAACAAACAAATCTTTTGTTTGACATTTTCCTTTCTTCCTGCAAGGCATCTCCAAACTTTTCAGTTGCAGCTTTCCTATAAGGTGTGCTTAAGAGCATGGAGTTCATGTCCTGGCGATTATTGATCGAACCCCCTCCCCCCCCCCCCCCCGCCCCCCGAATCACGCCTTTTATGTCAAATATAACATTGGTTTGGCGAATAAATTACAAAGAATCTACAGACCAAATGAAACAACAAACAAATTAGAACTAAGATGCAAAATACATTTATCGAACCAAAAATTGACTTGTCGCTTAACTTAGGGATAATATAGGCCTACAACCCAAATAAAATATGAAATCAATGAAGTATACAACGCAAAATGTTTTTTTTTTTTTTTTTTTTTTTTTTTTTTTTTTTGGTTTTAATCGAATTGGAAATTGATTTGGCGCGTAACTAATGGATAATCATAATATACAACCCAAACAAGACATTAAATGGATGAAGTATACTACGCAAACTGTTTTTATCCAACTGAAAATTCAGTTGGCGCGTAATTTATGGAGAATCTACAACCCAAAAGAAAACAACAGATGAATCAAGTATTCAACACAAAACGTTTAAATCGAATAGAAAATTGGTTTGGCGCATAAATTACAAAGAATCTATACACCGAATGAAACAACAAATAAATTAGAACTAAGTCGCAAAATACATTTATCGAATCCAAAATTGAAAGTGAAGACGTTCCTGAATCGATATATCGTTAAGTGAGCTATCGTGATCGATCGATTAGTCTTTGCACAAGTCTTATTTATATTAATATTTGGGGGTATTTTATTTTCAAAAATCAATATCTCCTGTATGCTGTCACCGTTGAATGTCGTGTTAAGTTTTCTGGGGTTGTTTTTGTGTAAGCTAACTATACACAAATTATTTTTTCAGGCCTCAGGTACCCTTTAAGTTCATTATCACTATTGTACTGTGGGGGGGGGGGGGGCCTTCAAGGCTTCCCCTAGACAAATTCCACGGCAAATTTTCTGACTTTTAAAATTCAAGTCTTGCGCATCTTTTGATGCTGAGCTTATGAAAATCTGTCAAACCATTACCGAGTCATGTGACCTTTTTTGACCTCAAATCAGCCCGAAAATGGAGAATTTCTGAGTTTGTGTAAAAAACAAATAGGAAACTGCATTTCCTCATGTTCTCCTTTATCACCTACATGTATATCTTTAAAGTTAAGCTGTAATTATCACCTATTCTAGTATGTACATTGTACATGTCCCAGAGAAAGAGTGTGTGTTGTCCATCTTTTAGTTGCACTTTCCCCCATATTCATTCAGGGCAATCCATCCAACCCTTGTAACAACTTGAGCAAGAAAAAAAAATAATAAAAGTAAACTGTCTGGTGGAAGTTGGTGAAATGTTTACAAAATTGAATACAAATTATTACAAATACCAGTAGTCAAATACCGTAAGAAATTTCTGAATGTTTCCATTTATATCTACATATTTTTTTGTACATGTACATGTACATGTACATGTACATGTAGCAGTGTAAAAATTAAAATGTCCTTCGTGAGGGCTACTTACATGTAGAAGTCCACCTATTGTGTTCAGAGATTTTAATGCACTACGACCCATGGGCAGAAATATTATTTGACAGTGGCTCTTTTTTCATTTACGGTGGCTTTGTCAAGAGTTTCGGGGCTAATCCCCTTTAGCCCCTGCTTAATTTTTTAACTGACATGTAGGGAAAGTGCACACTGGCAACAAGTTGTTCTTAACTCTTAGATCCTGTTCTCACTCACTTTGAAAGTGGACTTTTGGAGCGGTCTATCCTCAGGAACGGTTCTTAGGTGAGTGTGAACGGTCAAAGTGGTCCAGGAAGTGGTCTTCTGGACCGCTCCAGAAGACCACCTCGGGGAGGTGGTCTTGAGGAACGGGTCTTATTAAGAGCGGTATGGACCGCTCTAAACGTGCAATGTGAACGAAAGCGTACTTCAACCGGAAGTGAGCTAGTGACGTTCCGCGCGGAAAAAAAAGCAAAAGCAATCGATCGGGCAGCCGGCAGGCACGCTACGGTACATCAGTTTGTATTCCGCGCGAAAAATTTGACCCGCTGACCTGAGCTGCCATAGCAACAAGGCCACTTTGAATCGTGGAGCGGTTTGAGCGAGAAAAACTGCTCGGAGTGTGAACGCTAGCAAACCGTTCCTCAAGACCCGTTCCCCTGGAGTGGTCTAACTAAGACCACTTTCAAAAGTGAGTGAGAACGGGGTCTTACTGTGCTAGTCGATGGCAAGCTCCCCTCAGATCTCGGCCGCGACATGACTCAGTGCACTGCAAAATTGCCTAAAGAACACAAGTCTATCGTTCTTTTTATGTAAATCTTTATTTCTTCTTTTGATATAATTTATGCAAATTATATGAATAAATATTCATTTCGATTGATAATCAAGTAAAGAAAGGCCTTGGAGTTTTTATGCAAGAAGTTCTACCTTAACATTAATATTACATACATGTACATATTTATAAGAAGAAAAAAAATTGAAAGTGATTTCGATTCTTACGTATTCTATTGTTTAGGAATTTCTATTCTAAAGTTGTTTGTCCACTTTAATTTGTCTAATTTCTGTTATTAAGTCTCCTGTTTCAGTGTGTTATCTGAACCAATATTTTACTTCATGTACATGTACGTCAGGCCAAGTAAAATTGATTATTAATTTTTTTGTCCTGATTATTTGAGAATGAGGTGTACATGTAGGTTCCATGTTATTTTGATAATAATAAATTTCATTTATAGAGCGCCTTTTCATCAGATACATTTCTTCTGTATCATACAAATGCTATTGGGTTGATTTTTTTTTTTTTAATCTTCATTTTATTAGAGAGGCTCAAAACATAATGAAATGGCATAATACCTGTAGGTGAATTCATGGTTTTTGTTACACTCTACCTCACTGCGTACATTAGATGTCCTCAGATCCTTTTAATTCCATTCATTTCAAAATAAAAATATAAGAGGATGCTGGCTGAAAGGCAATGGAGGACAGGACAGGAAAGGAAATTAGGAAAATATTAAAGCCTAATACATGTACATGTATTGTTTCTCACTTTCCAAAAGTACTGTACCAGTTGGTAGGTCACACTTACAACAATTATTACAGTAAAATATGTACAAATATCAAAGAACTTGTCTTCGCATTTTAACCCTTTCAGGACAAGAATTATTTAAGGGCTAAATTGATCACATTTTGTTCTTCAAATTGGCAACAATAATATTTTTCTTTTAGTGCGACAAGATTGTAATAAGGGGTATAAATGTCTTTGAAAACAATATACATGGTTAAAAGAATTGTCGAAAAGTTGAAAAAGTTGCCAATTTCGATAAAAAACAATGATTTTGAACCTCTCAATGTGTTGCCAATTTAAGGATTTTAAAGCCTCTTCTCCTTTTTAAAATTCCTGGGATCAAACGCAATATGGTCATGTAACAAAAATAGACATAGTGTGTGCAGAAATTTTTGCTCTTTCTACTCATGTATCTGGTATATTTTTCAGGACTCTGAATCAAAAGTTATTGATCCAAACCACAAACTGTGGTCAATTGTCTCGAAAGGGTTAACAAATTTTTTTGGATATTCTCTGTACATGTATGTACATGTAGACATATGTTCTTGCTAACAATAGTGCGTCTTTCCATACTCTGCCCACCCACAGCATACACTATGGTTCATGTACATGCACAAGCTGTAAATAACCCGCCAATTTATAGATCTAGGGGTTACTTATAATGTTGCAGGCAGGCACTCATACATGTACATGTACATGTACACTTTGCATGCACAAAATAACATACTGTACACAAAGAGGGCCTTGCTATGTAGGCCTACTACATATATATGTACGTGTGTATACTTTTCTATAATGCATGAAAGGTACTTTTTTCTAGGTCTTTTGTTTGCAACAGGAATAATAATAATAACTAGAAATTTAATTCGTCACTGAAGAGTGACGAATTAGGTGGTCTGTCTGTCCCTGTGGCAAATTGCTTTGTGAGATGTGATATTTCTGCAAGATAATAATCATAATGCTGACGACAATGATGATAAGATGGTCATATACATGTGATGACAATGACGATAATAATGACAACAATAATGACAATAACCATGATAACCTACAACATGTACATGTAAGTGGCATAGCGCCCCTTCAGGTTCAATTTTATGGGCGATTTTTTGAAAAGTGCTTGAAATGGCATAAAACGAGTGCAAAATGAATTTGGGAGGATTTGGATCATTTCAAAATTTTGCGCACGCACGGACGCGCGGACTTACGCGTACGTGCACGTTTAAGGAAATGACCTTGACTGGAATGACAGTGACCTTAACCATGCCAAATATGAAAGAGAAATGACATTTCGTTATGAAGATATGACCAGAAGTTGATTTTCACAAAGTGGCGCCTGGATGACGTCACGATAACCTCATGACCTTGAAAAAGATGTGGAAAATTGACCTTATTAGGACTGATGACTGACGAAAACTATATGAAGAAAATTGACTAAGCCGATTTTGAGAAATCGTGATAACGAACTGGACGATTTGATATTGCAGGACATGTGGGAGATTATCCCCTTAGCTTTAATACACGACAGGAAATCAGATTGTACACAAACTACTGCACACTACTTTCCAATAGACATAACACGCAAAATTAGGCAGTTTATTTACATTGTTTGTGATGGTACATGTATACATATGTTATAATACATATAGTTGAAGAAGATGGTAAAATGAAAGGCAAAAAAAAAAAAAAAAAATGGACCCACCGGGAATCGAACCGGGGTCGCTGAAATGGGAGGCAAGGGCTTTACCAATGGACCAAAATATTTCCAATAGAGATAACACGTAAACGAAATACGGGATTCTGAAATCACATTTTGTAGAACTTTAAAAAATGGGTATGATCCCGACATTTGATCGAAAATTGGAGGGCACTCTCATGAAAGCTTATAGTCTCAGCTATAACATGCTAAAATTTGGAAGAAAATCGAGCAGAAATTACAGAGATACTGCTCAAAGAAGACGGGAATGTAGAATCAAGATTTGAGAAAAAGTCATGTCCCACAGAGAATACACGAAAAATGTGAAAAATTGACATGCCTCCTTTAATCGCAAAAATATGCCGTGATGCCTTTGTCAAAATGGAAAATGGTGGAACTGATCTTGTAGCTAGAATTTTTCTCAGCTACAACATATCAAAATTTGGAAGAAAATCAGCAACCTATTACTGAAATATAGTCAAATGAATACAAAAATTATGACATCGTTTCTTTCAATATCGATTTTTTGAGTTCATATGCAAATATGACGATGTCACAAAATGCGATAGGCCAAAATTATACATGAATTGAAATCTACAACTAACAGGCTTTCAGAATATGTAATAAAATTTGGGGGTACCGGTTCATTCTAAAGAGCTATGGCGGATTCTAGATAGGTATGTTTTTTTTACCACTTTTTACATTATATTGCGCATTGGCGCGTGCGGGCGAATTTGAAAGTTTGACGCATGTGTGTAGCATTATGGAAAGTCGAGAATGACTGTCAATGGCTGGAAATTGTAAAGAATAATATCAGGAACCCAAACCATGCGAAAAAAAGGCGTTTCTATGTTCTCTACGCGCGGAATTTTTTGAAATGCTTAAAATGGCCTGAAACGTGTGCAAAACGAATTTGAGATGATTCGGAGCATTTTTCATTTTTGCCCACGCACTGACCCGCGGACGTACGCGTACGTGCACGTTTAATGACTTGACAGTGATCAGAATGACCTTGACCTTAACCATGCAAAATATGAATGAAAAATGACCTTCTGTTTTTGAGATATACTGTATGACAATGACTTGATCTTCATGAAATTTTCACAAAATGGCACCTGGATGACGTCATAATGACCTGATGACCTTGAAAAGTTTTAAACGGAAACTTCATGCAAGGCCTGATGACTGACCGAAATTTGAAGAAAATTGAATCAGGCGATTTTGAGTTATGTGTGACACAAAAAAGTGTACGGAAGGAATAAAAATAAAGAATAATAAAGAAAATTCTGCCGAAATTAAGAGGTGATCTGTCTACGACAGACCACCTAATAATAATAAAATATTGGGTATTTTTATAATGCTAATATTCACCATATATATTAAGGTGCTCAAGGCCCTCCAATACTAGTATACATGTATTACCCCGGCTCTAGCTAGGCTACCGAATTCGGTGCTCACAGCATTCGAAAATTCCTTCCCACCGGTACCCATTTCACACCTGGATTGAGAGTGGCAAATGTAGATGAATGTCTTGCCAAAGAACACTAGCGCCGTGCCAGGGATCGAACCCACGACCTTCGCATCTCCAGTCAAGGGATTAAACCACTTGACTACGACACCTCTACAGTGTACATGTACATTACATGTAGAAAGGACAAATCACTGGTCTACAGGCCAAACATGTACAATGTACATGTATGTACACATACACAATACATGAATGAGAAAGTGAAAAAAAACAACTTACATTTGTACATCATTTCATCTTGGGCCCTGTTCAGATGCTTTTTGGAAGCGAACCGTGCCGTAGCGTACCGTGCTGATCCGTGCCGTGCCAAAGCATACCGTGCCAGGGTGGTTAGAAAGCTAGCGTTCAGGGGCTTGTATGCGAGCTTATTATTGCACTCATACTATGCGAGATAACCTCACTCTCTATACCTTCAATTCATACCACAGAGAATTGCTTCCCATAGAGAGTGTGTGACCTCCAGCACACATGCGTGCTTTGAAGCCCTGAGCAAGATCGCCAGACAAAAGCCTAAAAAAAAAAAGCCTAAAAATTACATTTGATCAAGGTGATAAAGAATTTAGTATGAAATCAACTTTTCTAGCATGCATCCTGAAATGAAGAAGGAAGTATTTTCTCAAAATTTTTCCTATTATATTGGTGTTTTCACCTCTTCAGTCCACATACATGTAGTGACTGATAGTTCCATCAGTTCTTTCTTTTTTAATTTATTTCCTACTTTTCCTGAAGGCTCAAGTGCCGTCTAGAGTTTTACATCCATTTTTGCTGTAAATATTCACTTCCAGGTCATAGTAAAATCCCAGGGGTACATGTACATGTATGTCTCATTGAGGCCTGTACGGCCTCCTCGTCCATGAAAACAAGTAAAAAGGATTGGTGTTTTTTCACCACCAGACGGGTAACCCAGGTACATGTATCTCATTTAGGGATCAAAAAACAGGAAAGAAGAACCAATCCTTGAATAGGGTGTCCAATACTAGATCTAGGCAAGATCTCAAAAATAAATGTAAAGGATCTAAACATCCGAAATTTTTCAAGGATTTTCCCTTAATACAGTACATCAAAAACCCTGTCAAAACTTCTCGACTTAAATCCTCGTTTAGGGTGCTTTTCAGAAAGTTATGGACGCTGATGCCATATAGGCCTCAATGAGACATATACCCCGCCCCCCCGGTATACATGTAATCTATAACCCCCGCACGGCCTGCAGCCCGCGAGAAAATTTCATGCGGCCCGCAAAAAAAATGATTTCTTGTTTATGTAATTATGACTGAGGATACATGTACATGTACAATTGTACATGTAATACATGTATACATCAACCTAACTATTTGTAAGAAATTAAGGTATCAAAATTTTTGTTTCCTCGCTCACAAATACATGTAGCAAAGCATAATCATCCGTTTATCAAACTTACATGTACATGTACCTGGCACAGTGTAAAAAACAAAATTTCTTTCGCGAGGGCTACTTTGAAGTCCACCTACATTTTGTGTTAAGAGATTTTTATGCACTATGACCCACTCATCCAATGTACTAGGTTATGATTATAACCTCGTACTCCTCTTACATTACGGGTACGTTGAAACTAAGTTTCACCTAACTCACGCTCTTTTACCTCACCATGAAGTAAATTATTTACTCCGGAGGGGTGACTAGGTATTGAAGCTAGGTCTAGCTGGTAAAATTATCATTAATTTTTCAAACTTAATGATAAAAAAGACAAATCTTACCACCTTCCAAAGCAAGTCGTCTCTGGCATCGGAGCATTTTCGGTGGTATGGTGGTTGTGATAGGAAAATCGGACGGGGAAAAAATACTGTCGACCCTTGTCGTTATGAGGCGCCGTTTGTGAAGTTATATTTTTTAAAGAAACTGTATATCATTTGTATATGTTTTTCCACTTAATTGATAAAGGGAGAGGGAGAGGGAGAGGGAGAGGCTGAAAAATTTGTGGATCTGTAAATAAACTATTGTTGTAAGTAAGCATGATATCTGTTGGGATTTTTTTTACTTACATTGTATGTATTCGTAATGCTCTTGTTTAATGTGTCTGTTGATTTAAGCTTATCACACTTTTTCTTAATAATAACATTGTATATTTGAAAACCTTTCTATGCCTCGCTATTTATTCATCCTTCTGAACATCATTATACATGTACAAGACAGATACAAAAATTCAATTTATTAAATCAAGCCTCCACAAAGTTACCGATTCCCTTTTAAGGGATACAGTGTCAAGCAAAGATATTGGATATTGTGACAATTGTTATTTATAAATCGTGATAAGTGAATCCTCTCCCCCCCCCCCTTCACATAAATTAATATTGTGAAATCATTTATACTTGAAAGCAAAATAGATAAATATAAATAATGGATATTGTTAAATCATCATTTATAAATAATTAAAAACATGAAAATTATTATTCATAAATACCTGTACTCATTCTATGACATTTTCATACGAATAATTACATGTATTTGACAAGGTAAATTATTGAATTATATAAAAAAAAATTGTCTAAATGATAAATTTACAAACGGCGGCTCATACCACGGAACCCCCAAAAGTAATCTTCTATATGGGCACAAGAGGGCAGCAAAATACATAAAAACGGTACAATCAACTGTTACCTCAGCCCAGTCACGGCAAACAACTTTCAAGCTCCAAAATTCAGCTTTTTCAGTACCGGGGTGCAGAAACTTTACATCAAATTCAAGAGTAGACCCAAGGCAACGTATTGGTAAGTGATGTTCCAATTTTACCTTGATATTTAATTTTATTTATTATGTTTTGGTTAGGACTATTACAGCAGGCTGCACATTCAGCAGGGGTACGTGATCTCAAGTGGAACCGAATGGTTCCGAAGCACGAGTGCTATGACCCATGGGCAGAAATATTATTTGACGGTGGCTCTTTTTTCATTTACGGTGGCTTTTTCAAGAGTTTCGGGGGCTAATCGCCCTTAGCCCCCACTTATTTTTTTCACTAACCTGGCATTCGGGCACCCACGACCTCATTTTCGGGCAGTAAAATGGTCTCTTACTAAGTAATTTTTATATCTTATCTATAAAATTAGCACATTATGACGACGAAATTACATTTTCACAATCATTTTGCTCACTAGCTTCGCTCGCTCGCTCGCTGAATTAAAAAAAACCCCAGAAAGTTAATACACAATGTTTCGTGCATGAGAGGTCATGGATGTCAGTCCCGGCCACTACGTCAAAATGATATCGCAGGTCTATGTCAATACTTAGTCAGAGGTCCACGATCGCGACATAATTTCAGGAATATTTCTGGCCCGCCTGACAATATAGACTAATTAAGAACCCAGGATCTACATCAAGGTTATATTATAACCTTGTTCACTGGATAAGTGCATCAATATGAGGTTTTGTAGAAAGCCTGAATTTGCTGAAACTGAAACTAAAGTGAAAGTGAAAGGGAGAAAAAAAAATGATCAAACCTACAACTAGATCTACATCATGTAAACTACATGTACATTATCATGACAATGTCAATAACAACAATGTCCCTAATGATTGCAATGGTGTTGTAGTCTTTTAAAGTTAAAGATTTCTTTTTTTCTAAGACTAAGAGTTCCCAAAATGGGACTAACGTATAATTCCAGAGCGTCAAGCACCAGGCCATTGCATTTGCGTTGCCTACAAACACACACAGCCACATCAGCCGGCGAAACAACAAAGGACCAATCGCACAACGCCATGCCCATGCAACGTAAAACGACCTCAAACAGTTCGTCTCCATATCAAACTTAACTGACACGCTACAGAACGGCTCTACACACATACTTACACAGGAAATACACTACGACATTTCAATAACGGTCGAAAAAGCAGCAAAAAATACAGCTTTGTATAGCTCAAAACCGAATATTTCTTTTCTTACCCTTGCTCTAAGGTCTGATCCAGTACATCCATGTGGTTGAAACGTGTGGGAAAGCAAAAACGAATCAGGATTTCTAGCGCTAGTCACGGGGCCAAACAAGCTGGTCATGTGAGAGAAAGAGTGAACATGTGACAATATACTAGCCGAAAGGTCTGAATATATTATGCACGCAAGGTGCATGTAACACGTATCGTAGTATAGTAGCAGTAGTCTAGGTAGCTAGCTAGGGCGTATCCGCGTATACTTGTCTTTTTGTCCCGCACATTTTCTGCCCCCTCCCCCTTTTATTCTCATGTACGTGTATGTTAACGAAAACAAAGGAAATGTCCCTATTATTCTCATTTTCTACTAGAAATGGAAATAATAAGGAGGTGGGGGGGGGGGGGTGACACCATCGTGCAGGGATAGGGGAGGTTCCTTGTAAGTTCTTTTAGTGGATAACTGGGCGTGGGGCTGGGGGGGGGGGGGTTGCGGCTCCCCGCTGCCTATGGCCTTTGCCTATGTTATGTTTATCCGAAGAAAGTTTCGGTTTACGGGTACGTATCTAGGATATTTTAGTTATCATTTTTGTTTTGATCTGCTTATTTGTATGGGTATTTGGTTGTTTGGGGGGGGGGGTGATATTTCGCTACAACACTTCGTTGACATTGACATCAATATTATATATAAAGTATATCAGAATAAAGAACATTAACAATCACCGTGAAAATGAAATGAAAAAAAGTTTTGTACAAGCTAGGTGCACTGGGGGGGGATTTTTTTTTCCAGAGAAAAGGGAGGGGCATGTATATCTACAGTGCGTCCCAGAAAAAACGAAACCCTAAAACAAAGGGTTATTGTGACCACACTATGTGCTCTATGACAATAATTATCTATTTTCCAAAAACTAGAAGTATATATGCTTTTAAATGATACCTTGATGACATCCATCTGTACATGCTTTACCGAGCAGCAGCATTTTGAAAATGACATGTAAAATCTCAGTTGTGCCAGATTTGGGTAAAACCGTGAAACCGTTTCAATACAAATCATGCCCTTTCTTTACCCCCAACATCAACAAAACACTGACCATCCTATATTTCATGATGAGGGCATTATCCTTACCATCTTATTGAAAGAAACACATGAAAACAGTCTTCTCGCAGGGTTTTAAAAGTCATGTTACATTTGGGTTATGTTCGCATGTGATCCTAACGTTTTCACGGTTTTACCCAAATCTGGCACAACTGAGTTTTTACATGTCATTTTCAAAATGCCGCTGCTCGGTAAAGAATGTACGGATGGATGCCATCAAGGTATCATTTAAAAGCACAATACTTTAAGTTTATGGAAAATGAATAATCACTGTCATACAGCACATAGTGTGGTCATAATAAACCTTTGTTTTAGGGTTTCGTTTTTTCTGGGACACACTGTATATAGTCGAATTTCTATTGTTACGGAATAAACCTCATCATGTTATGGATCCGTTAAGAAAATAGGCATAATATATTGGTCGGCAATTTCATCATGGCTTAATAAATGCCTTGGCAAACTTGTTTATTTAAAACTCGTTCGCAAAGGCTTTCGAAAAATCAACTCAATGGCAATTTTGATAACTTGTACATCCCAGGGAAAAATGTTCGGATTACGTATAATATGTCATCATAAATGTTTCGCACACTTGACTAGATAACTGATAAATTAGGCCTTATTGAATTTAAACTACAAGGTTGATTTATGGAAAATCTTTGCGACATCTAAAGTAAAACCGGCGCTGCCAAGTGTGTATTCCGCAGTTTTGTTTTTATTTGTTTGTTTGTTGTTTTTTATTTGTTTATTCTTAATTTTTTTGTATATAAGTGAGAATAATCTGTGCATCAGCATAAGAACTCATATTGCAATAGGCCTACTTATCGCATCTTCTAGTGGGGGCCGGAGGGGGGGGGGCGGGTAGGAGGCCGGCCGCCGGATGTCCACTTTCCCACGACAGTTGGCTGTATACCGCGCATTGGCATTTTTAAAATCTTGAAATGGTGCGATTTCAATTACCAAAATTACCAGGATTTTTTTTTTCTGGGCAGGGCTCATGACTCGGCACTATTAAAGGCACATGTAGACCCCTTCATGATTCCTAACTTTAATGTGTCTCCATAATTAGGCCTAGTTCGCTTCACCAGTTAGTACCGAAGGGTAATGTTTACATTCGGATACAGCGAGCACAGCTGAAGGAGACTTTTATTAAAGTGACCAGCAAATGAGCTGACATGTGTGTTTGCTTCGGAAAATATGACAATTTGTGTGAAGTGACCGTGGGCGTGTCTTCAACCACGGTACATACCAATCAGCGGTGAGGAATAGCTGAACTCTATCTGACCTCCAGCTCTACATACATCCCGGTGTATGTTGATTGCAAGCTGTGTGTTGGTCAGTGGTCAGTGGCAGTGCCATAGTGTATACTGCGTGTAATACACACACACACACACACACACTGACCTTATGTCAGAGGTGTCACTCAGAAATGTCAGCAGCCAAAGTGCAAATCCTTTCCAGCCGTTGGGTATAACTGAAAATAATGTGATATACACTTCAAACGGTTTATTATGATAAGACAACCTGCAAAGAGCCTATAGGGGTTAGAATGGGGCGGGGAGTGCCGTTTTTGCTCACATTTCTAGCGACCATGCAGCCGTTTTTTAATCAGTTCAGTAGCTGTACTGTACATGCGTAGGCTTGTATCATGATCCTGAGACTTGTACAACGTCTATGAATGTGGTATCGGGGGAAGGTCGCTTAACTTTCGGCAGTTCGGGCAGTTCGGTCAACTTCGTATGATCTAATTTTATGGCCTTCAGTCCGATGCAAACACACATGGGATCCCAATTTCTAGTCCCTTTTTAACATTTTGTAAGGGCATTGTCCTATATAGGCGTATACAGGCACATTTTCGAGAGAGGTGTTGGTCACACCTATCCCCTGAATATTAACCGGTTTTTAAATTTTGCGAGCAAGCGAGAACCCCCCCCCCCTTATTATTGTGTGGAAAGTTGAGTTTTTGTGCTTTTTATAAAGGTATTAAAGTCGTGTTTGGCATGCTTCTCATTAGTCAAGAAGATACATGTATGTGAGGAATTTGCTATGGAAAGATTGTTTTCTATACATGTAAGCTCTGTTATTTGGGTTCAAGATTGTTTGAAATTGGATTCCTTGATTCACACCATAAGTTTATGAATGAAAGCAAATTACTGTGTAAGGTTCGTTGGATTCTTTTTTTTTTTGTGAACTAGGAATCGCGCCAAAAATTTCTGAAAGAAAACCAGTCATTGTTGAGGTTCTTTGAATTCCTTTTTACGTTAATTGTAACTGGGCGTCTGCCCCGTTTTTATTGATGAAGGCTAATCACTGTAATATTCCTTCATAAGGTAAAATAGTTCTGCCCAGTTAAGAGATTGAGGGTCGGAATTTACGTAAATTAGTTCAGAGGTACATTGTAATTAGGTAATATTAGAGAGTTTGAGGGAAGTGAAGGAATGAAGTTTTTAAGTGATACGGTCAAACCAGTGATGTGATGTAGAGCATAGGCGCCGGAAGCGGGGGGGGGGGGGGGGGGCAGGGGGGGCAGTCGCCCCCCCCCCCCAAACGAAAAAGTGGGGGGGCAAAATGCATTTTCGCCCCCCAAAAAAGCCTCCCCCCCCAAAAAAAAAAAAAAAAAGGGAGAGGAAGAAGAAGAAGAATAAAAAGAAAAAGAAGAAGAGTTGGAATGAAAATATTGTATATCACTTAAAAAAAGTGGTTATTTTTCGCTCGCTCGCAAAATAAAAGATTATATGTGTGATTTACGCCAGTGCTCGTAACCAGCTCTGTTGCTTCGCTATCTCGCTTTCGAGTTTCTTCGAAAATTTTTACGCGTCTTGTACCCCCCCCCAAAAAAAAAATTCTGCGTACACCTCTGGTCACCTCCGAAAATTTTTGACATGAGCCCCCTCCCCCTCCAAAATAGTGAGCCCCCTGGGTTGTTTGCCCCCCCAATCCAGAATTGCTTCCGGCGCGCCTGATGTAGAGTACTCGTTATATCGGCCAGGGCATCGGAGATTCATTCCTTCTATCATGCTTGTTCTCAACGTACCGTATCCGTAGTAATTTGCTTGATACTTCAATTCTTCAGGAGTTTGTAATTCCAGTATTGGAATTGACTGAGTTCAGGCAGTGCATTGGTCCCTGTGACGAGTGGGTGTTGATCCTGGATGAGAACAGAACACACAACAGTGGTTGCCCATATTATGTGCTCTTTTTGGAGTGACCTACTTCGAACTACGACAATTGTAAAACGTGATTTCGTCGTCAATATACACCAGTGCCCTCTTGCATAAAAAAATGCAATTAAACCCAACTAAAAAAAAAAACACAAAATAACAGATCAATAATAATAATAATCGCAACACGATTTTCAACCAGTCACCAAAATCGCATATTTTTTTTACTTTGTTTTAATTTTTCAAGTTGCGTTTAATCGCAACTTTTTAAGCAAGAGGGCCCTATAGAAAGACACAAAAATTGCATACTCGGGCACCTCGTTCAGTGGCGGTGGCGGAAGTGAATGAAGTTTTTGAGGGTGCGATCAATCACTCAAGCAATCAAGCGCGATGGGGGGGGGGGGGCGCTTTGGTCAAATGGATCATGAAATCCATGGTCAACAATAAAGGGAGGGTAACTGGGAGGAGGCTTATTATTTTTTAAAATTTTTAGCCTTCCATTTTCCATTCCCTTTCTTTCGCTCTCTTTATCTTTCCTCTCCTCTTCGCTTTCAAAGGGGGTGGGGTTTGCCTCCGTTTCCCTGCCATGGCTAGGTCTGTGGTATCCATTTCAAAGTATGGGCTTTAACCAAGGTTTCTTATAATAATCACTTTATCATGTTTATGCAAAGGCCTATAGCATAATATTTGAAGAGAAATTGCAGCTTTGGCAATCGGAACAATATGCTCAGTAAACGAAATTAGGACTAGAATGCAGGGGCGGCTGAATGTCTTGAAATAGTGGGGGCACCAGCAAAAAAGGGGCACTTTTAGTGGGGGAAAACAGGGGCACCTCCAAGGCGTGAACATAAAGCTAAAAAAGGGACCACTTTGTGACAGTGGCATTACCCTACACAAGCATCGTCTACTTCATTTTTATTGTGGTTCTGGAAACTGCTTCAGCTTCCCCAATTAGCAATTGTGTGTAATTGTCTAATGATTCATGTCCGAGCGAGCGAAGCGAGTGAGCAAAAAACAATCAGATTATTTTCTAATGCTGAAGTCCTTGGGTTGTGCATTATTTACAGCAATATAATGAAAATGACAACAGCAAATTCATTTTTGGGTGAATGTCGAATGATCTTTTAATTCGTTCCTTAACCATGTCGTTTTTCTTTAGGATTTCATCCGGATATCAACATATACTGTGTACGATCTGCATGCGTGAATTGATTATATAATATAAGAGCGAGTTTGGGGAAAATTTTCCGAAAATATTGCCCTAAACTTGTGGTAAATTATGGGCACATTCGAATGAGCGGAATCAGACATTATTTGCTGGGCGGGGGGGGGGGGGGGACTTTGTGCCCCTCTTGCCTCCAGTTCTCGACCGCTGCCTATTATAGTTGTAGTATAATATGGGTATACTTGTTAAGGCGGCACCAGTTCTTTGAAGCTAGATATGGCTCTTTTTGTAAGAAACAGTGGGAAATATCGGTAAAAGGGGGCACTTATCAGAAGAGGAAAAGGCGCTTCTCAGAGGTGAAAAGGGGCACTAATAAGAGATGAAAAGGTGCACTTATGACTTTATGAGATTAGGAAAAGGGCACATATTAGAGAGTAAAAGGGGCATTTATCAGAAGTAAAAAGAGGACACTTATAAGATTAATAATTATGAAAAAAAGGGAAGTTATCAGAAGTGAATAAATGGGCACTTATTAGCAGGGAATAGGGACACCTGTCAGAAGTAAAATACACTTGCCAAAGGAGAAAAGGGCATATATTAGAGAGAAAAAGGGGGAAATTATTAGCTTTGAAAGGTGGCACTTATTACAAGGGGGAAGGGCACTTAATTGGTAGTTAAAAGCACTTATCAGATTTGAAAAGGGGCACTTATCAGAAGGGAAAAGGACATTTATTAGAAAGTAAAAGGGGCACTTTTAGTAGTAAAAAAGGCACTCATCAAAAAGAAAGAGGGCATTTTTGGCACTTGAAAAATTGTGTGTGTGCGTGTGTGAGGATGGGGGGCATTGTGCCCCCTGCCCCGGGGAGTGCCGTCTCTGCTAGAATGTAGAGGATCGAAAGTGTTAAACTTTCACTCAGTGAACACTTTTTTTTCTACGCATAACTTGAGATTCAGTAAGTAATTAAAATATCCGGTTTCATTCGGAGATGGCCAGCGAGCGCTCGCGTGTGTGTGTGTGAAGGAGAGAGAGACGGGAGAGAGGGATGGAGAGAGAGAGAGAGAGAGAGAGAGAGAGAGGGAATCATGAAAACCAAGGGATTAAATACCCCGCAGTCCCATTTTCAGGGCCGATGGGATGGCCAGGGATGCCCGCGGAATAATAAAATCCGGGAAAAGTCGGAGGTAAATACCGATGAGGGGGGGGGGGGGGAATACCGAGGGGAAATAGTTGAAAACAATTTTTGCCCCCCCCCCTACTTTCAAACAACATTGGATTCACCCATCTTGGTAAGAAATGACACCGATTTTGACCAGTCCTACAGTTCTCTTCGTCTCAAATTTTTACTTATCTTCATCCTGAAAAAAAACTAAACTTGATCAGCTATGTAAATGGAAAATTAATCAGCACGTTTTGTTGCCCCCCGGCCCCCCCCCCCCCCCTCATCTCTTTCCAAAATTAATTTTCCTTCGTCACGACATTCTCATTCTTTCTTCCTCCAAATTTCTTCCTCCAAGTTCCCTTTGAGCGAGCGCCATCTATCGGCTCTTGTGAGAAATTTATAACAATTTTCAAGATGGCCGAAAAGCGTACGCCACAAGAGAAATGTAAATTTTCACTGCCGTGTTACAAAATGTAGGAGCCGAAAGCATGAACATTTCTACTCTATTTGAGACTGATATTTCTTGCAACGTATCAATATCTTCCCTGCTCTAGCCAATAATATTTCTAAGAGAATATAAAGATGGCGGAGAACCTTGTGAATGGAGATGCCGACAGTAAGTTTTTTTTGGTGAAATTGTGTTGTGCGTCCATAAATAAGACAACTGTGTGAATGAATGGACTCGTGTATGCATGCAGTGACAGTGTCAAATTGAACATGTTCAACCGTTATCTGTATCAGCATCACTCAGATCAATGCACTGTCAATAATGACGTGAACGTCAGTGATAGTTTTTCTAAAAGTTAAGACCAACTTAGTTACATTTCCCTGGTTTTTAAATTTTGTTTTTAGCCATAGATCTAGACTCTAGGTCTAGATCTAGAGTATGTGCTCCTGTGGGCGGCCGGTCCCCTGTGAGCAGCCGGCGGTGAATAAAAAATGAAAAAAAAAAAAAAAATTTTGATATCCCTTCAAAAATTACCCTGGACAGTCTCAGGTAGGTTCTATTGCACCAAAAAAAACATACTCAGCCAAAGCAGTAAGTATCCTGAATCTCGCTCAACATCATGAGAAATGTACGCCACCAGTCATCGACAAAAAAATTGCAGTTTCTTAACTTTTAAGTTAAGAGACTATGACATACTTAAACCAATACTTAAACTTTATTTGTTCAATTTGATGTGTAATTTGATGTTTATTTAAGAGAATGAAGTTGATGGTCCATGTTTTGCTTCAGAAATTTTCATTTATGGTGGTTGATCCAGTGTCCGAACACTTTTCAGAAAATCAACGATAGCAAATAAAATATGAAACGAATATCTGTCAAACTATACATATTGAATGCTCAAAGTCCTACAAAAAAAGAAGTTGATGGAATTTTAAAAAGACAACGTAGATTTAATACGATATTCCCTTCCGAGTGAACCCCTTCCCAACGACGCGGCGTTTTGGTCCCTTGAAAAAGGTACCGTAATTCCGAACGTGTGAAACCTATGGGAAAAAGACACAACCTTGGTATCAATAGTGTGGTTTTCATACGCGTAATCCCACGCGTATGAAAACCCATTTTAGGCGCTTAACTTTACACGTTCGGTAATACAATCTGTTCGGAATTACAATACTTGACTATACACTACCACAGGGAAAGCTGCATGGGGTGGCCGCTCACCAGTGCCATTTTTCTGAGTGGGTCTGGTGAGCAGCCACCCTGTGTAAAACGTGTACAAAATGCAGGTTTTTGTAGGAAATTGTAGTCTGCTTTCATTTTTTGGTCATGGCGTTTGATAGATCATCATGTTTGACAGATTTTATGGGTTTCAACAGAATATTATTAATTTTTATAAAGTATTGGAATGTAATGTATGAAATGTGATATTAATTTTCTTTCACTTAGTCACAAATATGATGCTGAATGCCCGACATATCATGGGCGGCTGCTCACAGGGGTAGAGGCGGCCGCACACAGGACCCCTAGCACCGTTTTGAAAAATGGACACTACTGACCACGTTATTGGTCAATAATTTTAATTTTGCCTTCTATTTACTTTAGTAAGCAAGTATTTGGACTATGAATTGATTGTATTGAATTATGTGCGAGTCTTTGATTGATAAATCAGCAAATTCCCTTTAAGCGGCCGCACACCAGAGCCTTTACTCTAGTCCATCAAATTTCAACATTCAACAATAACAAAAAACAGTCACAAGATCAAGAGTCACAGTAATGTTAGACTACCAGGGCAGGGGCGTACGGCTGATATTGGAGACTGTTTCCTACTGTCGCCCATTTCGGAGACCAATTTTCTTTGTTTGCATTTGCTGCAAAGCCTTAAGGGATTACCTTGGCTCAATATGAAAATGTGATACGCAGATTCCTCATCATGAATTGGGGGCCTACCCCTTTTGAGGCAAAAGTGAGGCAAAAATTTGGGCGAGAGAAACTGCCTTGTTGTTGGTGTTGTTTCTTTTGTCATTTTGTAGTCTAGACTCTAGAGTCTATTAAAGCTACATGTAAGTTTCCAATATGGGAGATGGTCTCCCAAATAGGAAACCATCTCCAATATCGGCCGCGCCGTGCACCTCTGCTGAAAAAGAACAAGACTTGAGGTGAGTCAGTTGTGATTGTGCAAGTCACTCAACTCTCAAGTCAAATTCAAATTTACCTCTGTCATCGTTCTCATAGTCATGCATGTCATTATCAGTTAGCTTAATGCTTACTCTGTGCCACTCACACTTATGCGAGGTTACTGGAGATAACTCTGTGCAGTACATCAGTCATCAGAAAAATCCGCTGACACATAGACTAGGCCTACATATTCATTATCTGCGAAGTTATTATAGAAAACCTCACACTCAGTACATGTCCCTTCCACAGGTGAGGGTGTGATCTCAAGAGCTTCAAAGGAGCAATATTGCCAGCCAAAAACAGCCTAAAAATGTCACTTTATCAAGGTGATTGTTGTACAATGTAGAGATCCAATTGACAATAAAAAAATTGTGTTGAGAAGGACATTTTATCATCCTACAAAAAAAAAAAGAGGTCTTTTCAAAGAATATTTCCAATTATTCTGGTGTTTTCACCTTTTCAACTTAGAGGCTAGGAAGAACCATGGTAGAAATTGACACAGCTCCACATAGGGATCATTTCATGATTGAGAAAAATCTTCCATATTGGGTAATGTCTCAAAATTGTGTAGACACTTGGATAAAAGACATTGATACTAATGACAAAATATTGTTTGATTTCCCCTTACCCTTTCAAAATTTTTGCATGATTTTTTTTCTCTGTGTACATGTACTAGTAATCACTTTTCAAGATCAAAATATAAGGAGGTAATGGTGAAAATTCAGGTACTACATGTACATGTAGGTTTAATACAGTTAACCTTGCATAAGTCGAAGTCACATAAGTTGAACTTTCTCTATAAAGTCAAATCAATTTTAAAAAAAAAATCAAACTACAGTATGCAAAATATACATGTATGTTATTTACATAAATTTCCTAAGTCAAATTTTACATTAGTCCAACTACAGTGTACATGTACATGTATTTTAGGTGGTCCCAATAGTAGGGTGTCTGGAGGATTTTTCTGTCTCAGAAACTACACATTCAAATGATTTGAGATTTTCAGATCTCGTTGAAAATACTGTAAAAAGTACATGTACCAAATTTCATGTCAATCCATGCATTTATTATTCAGTAATGCTTGAATGAATTATTGGAAACTTTCAGCTTAAAGATTCCCATAGACATGTACAAATGAATGGCACAAAACATGCTGCTGAAACACTAGTGCGCACACACACAGAGTGTGAGCAGTTTGTGTGTAATTTTGCATAAGGCCCTGTGGAGCGGTAGGGGGAGGGTATTTTCAAATTGATATAGCAACATGATCTCATATTAGTTTCTCAAAAATTCCTACAGAATCAAATTTGGAACATTCCAAATTACTTAAGTTCTGATGGACAAGTTTATAGCTCAAGAACTTGCCGAGATGTCACTTTTAAACATATTCCTTTTCAGTTTTTCTTAATGAAGAGATTAAGCATGTAACTTGTCCTTAACACCAAAATATAGGAAATATAATTTCCTATCATATGATACAAAATTTATTTCAAACTGCCAATGGGATCATATTTTTTAGTTAGTTTGAAATAACCTATACGTTGAAAAGCTGCATGCCATTTTTTGTGCTGATTCAGCATAAAAACAGCTGACAGATTTGGCCAACCTTCAGACACCCTACCAATAGATTCGACTTAAAGGAGAATGAAACCCTGGGGAAATATCCATTTTAATGAAAAGAGAGGATAGAGAGAAGCAATTTTAAAAAAAGTTCAATCAAAATATGGCGATCCTCAAATTGGCAATGTTGCTTCAAAATGGCAGGTTTAGTAGTACAACTCTCAGTAAGTTTTGAACACAAAGTTTCATATTTTCTTCATTATCTCTAAAGATGCTGCTTGTCTTTTTGTGAACTCAACATTAGGGCTGTATCGAAACGGTTAAACGTTCGGAAAACGACCGTGAGGTAATAACCGAGATAATACAGCACTACTCAACATATGTTGTGTCAATTACTTTTTCCCCATGATATATCTTGAGCTAAGGAGACAAGCTGCATCTTGAGAGATAATGGGGAAAATATGAAATTTTGTGTACAAAATATATGGAGAATTGTACTACTAAACCTGTCACTTTGAAGCAGCATTGCCAATTTGAAGATCGCCATAGAAAGTAAATTGAGACTTATCAAACTTTCATAACTTTCTCTTTTCGTAACTGATTTTGATGGAACTTTTTACAAATTGCTTCTCTCTCTATCCTCTCTTTTCATTAAAATTGATTTTTCCCCAGGGTTTCATTCTCCTTTAAGCCACTGCACACTATACAATCAGTCTGCGATCCGATTTCAGAAGAAAAGGGAATAGCCTATTGCGAGCTTTTTAGTCGGAGGAAAGGCCAAATCGGCTCCAAGTAGTAGTGATGTCAGAGCAGTCCTATGATTGTCTATGATTTGAAATTGATTTGGCCTTTATTCTGGGTATAAGGCCCACAGTACATCAAAATCCTATTTTTAGAATTCATATCATTGTTCAGAACCTGAGTCAGATAGATTTTATTTGTTTAAATGCCCATATTTCATACTATTGCGATTTATTTCCAAAATCGGATGGCAGTCAATCGTATAGTGTGCGGTGGGCTTTACATGTACATGTGTGCAAAGTTTACTGTACATGATCATAGTACTGAATGGCTTTTCTTTTGTGGGACACAAAGGTGTAGTAGCACTCTCTTTTAAAAATATTTCACTTGCCTTACTGATTCATGAAATTTGCTCTTCTGGTCATGCGATAAACCCTTCTATCCCACTCAAGGCCATTCAATGTTATATGATTATTGCATGTAACATATACATGTACATGTACATGTAACAGACTTCCTTATTTTGTATCATGCAGCTTTGAAAGACGAAATTGTGATGACTATTAAACTTAAATGTGAATTTCATTTTTTCAGATCCGGTTCAAGCACTGTTGACAGTCCATCCGGCCGGCATGCTAGAAGCAAACTTTGACACATCTACTGATGTAGAAGGGTGAGCATAAGAAATTAGAAATCTGCCAATTTATAGACTTCAATGATGATATTAGAATTGCTCTTATACAAGAACAGCACAATACAATGTACTGTAACAGAAGTGGACATTCATTTAGTCACACGGTATGGATAGCGGTCCTTATGAATAGTGGTCATTACGACTGCCGGTCCTTATGACTAGCAAAGTTACCCCAATTGATCAGCGTGGTAATTGCAATTCGGCAATTCAATTTTTCATATATACGCTCTATGAGTATTAACATTATAACATATTTAAAATGAATTTTAATGAATAAATATATCATAAAGCTTTTTTATTTTGCATTCCATTTCATGTTACTAATTTAAAGGTAATAATAATGAAAAGGCCACCTGTTAAACTAATTTACATTTACAAATTCTGTTAAAGGAGAAAAAAGGAAGAATAGCAAAGCTACAGAAATGGATTCGAATTGTGAATTGCTTTTTACTCTGTCTGCTCATGCACTTTGTGCAACACCGTATATCAAAAAATAACAAGCAGGCACATGTACATGGTTGTATGTCACAAAAATATGGTGGCACTTGTGTGTATTTCACTGATGTCTTCAAGGTGATAGTTAATAGGCCCGTTTTGAAAGCCCATTTTCGGTAGTCATCTACGTGGACATTTTTTTTGGACGAGTAATCGACTACTCAGTGTGATGATTTTGCCAGTAAGACAGGCCGACCGCTCTGGCCCCGGCAGCCCGCCACCTTTCTAGGGCGGAGCGCCAGCCTAAAGCTATGAAATCAGTCCCAAATAGCCTGTGCAACAACCACAACTAACATACGATTTCTGTACAAAAATGTTCAAATCAAACAGGTTTAAAACGATCAGTGTTGCTTCTAAAATTCAGAGCAATGCAAATTATCTCCTCCTACCTACTTTCATGAAGACTGAATAAAAATCAAGGTAAAATAAAGTGAAAAAGATCGTAATTTCCTCCCCTTTTTCGTCACAGTTGTAACCATGATATTGCAGTTGCTGGATCCTCGAGAACTTAGCTACCGAAAACAAACACTCTCGTGAATTTTATTGACTCAAATGGCATTAAAATATCTTAGGACTAACTAACAAATTGAATGATAAATTTCCATATTTTATTCTGAAATTAGAGATTTTTTGGGGGGATTATTCATAAGTTCCAAGTATGTATTCGAGTAGTAAGTGGAAATTTCATTAGTCGTGTAGTGACCCTATTGGGCGTGTAGACGGTTTATAATCGAGTACATCAACGCTATCTATTCCACCATGCAAACATCAGCCTTAAAAAATGTACGTTTTTTTTTTTTTTTAGACAATTGACTGAATATTGCATAATTTGTTGCTTGTATATTTGTCTAATACTTTCTTTACTTTTAGGATTTATTCACAATAAAAGGGAATCAGAATCTGAAATGTGTTAAATTCTGCCTCTCTCTCTCTCTGGAAATATGATGAGAAATGTCTGACACCTCATGTCTCTTTGAACTTCTGAATTCCATTTTGAACAGGGAGGACATGGAGAAGGCCAAGCGCAAGTCTCACCACGCTGAAATCGAGAAACGGCGGAAGTCCAAACTCAACGAAGGCATCAACAAGCTCATAGAGATTCTACCGGATCGGGATGCTAAGAGAGTGAGTTGAAAACTACTTGTATCATATACGTGTCCAGGGTTCTTTCTGTACATTACAGAGAAGCATTCACAAGGGATCTCAGCAAGAAAAAAAATTCCAAGCAGCCAATAGACCTGTTCACAAATATATTGAAATTTTATGCTTACTTTTAAAACAAAGGTTGCTCTTGACAACCTGAAAGCTTATCAGAGGCTTGTCAGACATACATGTAGCAACAAGTAATGTATGCAAGCTGGATTCCAAGTATTGTAGTTCATTCATTAATAACAGGTTAATGGAATACCTCGTTACTAGGTCCCCAGGAAAGAAACATCCATAAATTTGAATAACTTTGTGAACAGGTCTATTCTCCAAGACAAGTTTACCAGCTGGCAGGCTTCTCAGCAGAAATTCTTTATGCATGGTTCATATTGAAAGACATATCAATGCAATTCAATTCAACTTTATTTACATTCTCCATAAAAAACATACATAAAACAGTAAGGTGATATACAGTATATAAAAAAAAAACACTATACAAATTAAAGACAAAAAGAACATATTATGGGAATGAGGGGTCAACAAAAAAGAGCAAATAGCCTTATAGTACGTTGACCCCTAAATTTACAAATAAATACATACTATAACAAAACAAGCAAACAAACAAAACAGAGCTAGATAAACGTGCGAGTATATCAATTATTGTTTTCAGCACGCAAATTAATGAGATGTGATTTATACAGGCATTTGAAAGAGTTTAGAGAGGGGCTATTTTTCAGTATTAAAGTATGGGAGATTGTTCCATAGAGGATAAGGAAGGTGATTCGAGTGGACCAAAACAGTTTGGAATTAAAAATATGCACTGGCACATTTACTGTTCCAAATAGACAGTTCTGTGGTATACAAATGTACATGTATGCACTCTACTTCTATGAGCACCCAGGGCACCTAGTGACGTGCTATTCCATTAATCTGCTTTTTTATAAATGAGCCTCAATGCTTGGAATCCACTTTGCCTACATATACATGTTCCTATGTTCGAAACGGTATAGCTATACGATGAATTTTTGTGGATTTATGTGTCTGAACCCTGACTAACAAAACGTCGTATAACGAAACGTCGTATAACGAAATTGGGGTCAGAGCATCGTTTCGAACTAGAACTCGATAACGAATCACCTTTCCGTGTGTGTCTGAATGTATGGCGACCATAGAACGGTATAACTGGGCGGGGCTTAACGTGAGCGCGCACGAAAGGTGTCCTTACCAGGGGGCGGGGACTGGCGGCGACCATAACAACATGCGCAGTGGAAAGCTGCGCATCTATACGATGTTTTTCTAATCGGTCGAGATATGTGTCTGAACGGTCCATAGGCTATACAATGAAAATTTTATACGTTTCTTTATCGAGTTTCGGTATAAACGTTTTGTGTCTGAACAGGGGGATAGTCTGACAAGCCGCGGTCAAGCTTTCAGGTTGTCAAGAACAACCTTTGTTTGAAAGGTGTAAAATTTGAATACATTAATACTGAGCCGGTCTATTGAGTGAATTTAGTGTCCTGATGGCATTTCAGGGAGGCTGTTATGGAGAATAGACTGTTCACAAATATAGATATTCAAATTTTATGCATACTTTTAAAACAAAGGTTGTTCTTGAAAACCTGAAAACCTGTCAGAGGCTTGTCAGACATAGCAGCAAGTAATGTATGCAAAATGGATTCCAAGTATTGTAGTTCATTCATTAATAACAGGTCAGTGGAATAACTCGTTACTAGGTCCCCAGGAAAGAAACATCAATAAATTTGAATAACTTTGTGAACAGGTCCATTTGGAGAACAGTTGTAGAGGTTGTTAGTATGCATTGACATGATTGTAACCATCTATTCCCCTTGTCGGTACCTGTGTTAGGGAGAATTTACACTTGGTTCTTTTTATCTGAAGTCTCCCATGCTTGGTATCAGCACCAAGGTTGTTATGTACTGGTAAGAACCCTCCAGCATATGTAGATCATTGCATACTTTCAAGCATCCAAAATTGCATATGGTCAGATTCTCCCACCAAACACCCATACTGCAAGACCATAGTTCACTCAGTTTTGACCAAAGGTAAACACATACCTGCCAAAAAGCCTGGACATCACATCATGTAATAGGGCATGTGCATGTTGTGTGCCTGATTTCCATTTCTTTAGATCTGTCTTAAATGGGTAATGGGTACGTGGTAGGATAGGAGAGTCATTGGCCCGTAATCTGAACTCTGGTTTAACTTAACTCCAGTCCAAGGTAAAAAATAGTTTAATTAACCCATTGCCTGTGGGAACAGGGTGGTTCCTGTATTAAGTAAATTATGTGAATAACAGAGTTCAGCAGTCAACAGGTTGAAGCTGACTTAGACCACAAGTCCCGTCTAAATTTCTGTACGAAGTTAATCTACACTTAGACTGGAGTTTAAAGGTATCGTACAGTAGTGGGAAAGGTGGCGCTTTGGATATTTAACTACTTTGTCAGCTGGAATGGAAATTACTACATATACTGTTGTGAAATGATTAATTTCGAACGTAGGTGACGTTTGTTTGAAGAAAAATGGTTTAGAAATGGCTAAAATATCCCCAAAAATAAACATCGAATTACAAGCGCGGTACCGCATCGACAGTTCACACACGTGTAAACAGTGTGTGCGAACCGCTGTGCGCCGTTGAGCCGGAAGCGTCGGGGTAGGTGGTCCTTAGCGAGGGTATAAGGTAACCGTTGATATTCGATCATTTGAATTATTTTACTGAAAATCACCGGAAATCATGAATAGAATACAGGATTATCTCACTCATGTATCTTTTTATGCAAGCCGAACAACATGAGACTGTTTATGAGCAGTTTCATGCCAACTTTCATTTTGCTACCACTACTGTTTAATACCTTTAAGTTACACAACAGTTCAGAATGTGATTTTCTAAAACTCAGGTTTAAAGGGCAGGTTTAGACTGGGCTTAAACCACACCTACATGTAGACCACAGTTTAAAGGGATTCGGTAACTTTGTGGAGGCTTGATTTAATAAATTGTTAAATTCTGATATCTGTCTTGTATAATGATGTTCAGAAGGATAAATAAATAGCCAGGCATAGAAAGGTTTTCAAATATATAATGCTATTATTAAGATGACTGAATACTCCCATTTACGAAAGCGTATGGCTATAAAAATAGTCTAACACTGAGTCTATGGGGGAAAATGAGTCTTGCATTTCCGGTCACTTGCATATGTTTACTTTTGTGAAGCACATGATGATTTTGAAGTGCTTTTTTTTTCCCCTGGGCTTCATTTTTACACCGTATTACATACACTGATAGCATGTAAGGCCAGGCAGCTCAGATTTTATCAAGCCTCTACAAAGTTAATGTACCAAATCACTTTAATAATAGCATTATATATTTGAAAACACAGCAGTTACACAGCAGTTCAGAATGTGATTTTCTAAAACTTAGGTTTGAAGGGCAGGTTTAAGACTGGGCTTAAACCACACCTAGACCGCGGTTTAAGTTAAACCGGAGCTCACAATACGGGCCATTGTGGTTTGTTCAGTATTGTGAGCATACCGTGGAACCCGTTATAAAGAACACTGTTATAACAAACTCTCATTGTAAGGTAATTTTGCCGGCCCCACTTCTTTGTATTCTATTGATTTTTGTCCCCGCCGAACGAAGTTCGCGAGGGGACTATGAAACGGGCTCCGTTCGTGTGTGCGTGTGTGTGTGTGTGTGTGTGTCCGTCCGTCCGTGCGTCCGTCCGTGCGTCCGTCTGTCTGTGTGTGCTCAAATGTTAGAAAATGCTACTTCTCCGTCATTTCTTGGCCGATTTTGATTCTGATTGTTTTATCTGATAGGGCTTGGTGAGGGCTTCCAAACTTCTACACAGAATCGTGAAATTTATTAATTATGCAAATTCATGCAAATTTATTCAAAAGTGATGAAAAATGCTACTTCTCCTTTATTTCACATCGGATTTTGATTCCGATTGTTTTATCTGATAGGGCTGGGTGGGGGCTTCCAAACTTCTACACAGAATTTTGAAATTCATTAATTATGCAAATTTATGCAAATTTATTCAAAATTGACGAAAAATGCTACTTCTCTATTTCACATCGGATTTTGATTCCGATTGTTTTATCTGATAGGGCTTGGTGAGGGCTTCCAAACTTCTACACAGAATCGTGAAATTCATTAATTATGCAAATTCATTCAAATTTATTCAAAAGTGATGAAAAATGCTACTTCTCCTCTATTTCACATCGGATTTTGATTCCGATTGTTTTATCTGATAGGGCTGGGTGGGGGCTTCAAACTTCTACACAGAATATTGAAATTCATTAATTATGCAAATTTATGCAAATTTATTCAAAATCGACGAAAAATGCTACTTCTCCTTTATTTCACATTGGATTTTGATTCCGATTGTTTTATCTGATAGGGCTGGGTGGGGGCTTCAAAACTTCTACACAGAATTTTGAAATTCATTAATTATGCAAATTTATGCAAATTTATTCAAAATTGACGAAAAATGCTACTTCTCTATTTCACATCGGATTTTGATTCCGATTGTTTTATCTGATAGGGCTGGGTGGGGGCTTCCAAACTTCTACACAGAATTTTGATATTCATTATTCATGCAAATTTATGCAAATTTATTCAAAATGGCTGAAGGTTCATAATGTTTTCATGTTTTATATTTCAGTTGTATACATGCATTGTTGGTATTCTCTTCTTTTGCATGCAGTAACATTATTATTTTATTCACTAAAGTTTTTCACTGAAGTTTTAAGGTTCAGGCTAGTTAATTTCCACAGATCTGCACTTCCGGCGGGGACATTTATTACGCATTGCGTAATTTACTCATTCACTTGTTTTAGCCCTGATATAGCGAGGTTCCGATATAAAGAGGAAAATTCCATGGTCCCAAAGGGTTTGTTAAATAACAAAGTTCCACTTTTCCTGCTAAAAGGTGCCTCTGGACCGCTCCCCATTGAGTGGAGAATGTGTATACATTGTGTACCAACAAGCCAGAATCGGATGACCAGGGTAAAGTGCTATTATCAATCCAGAATGTTATTGTTGTTCATTGTTTTCCTTGCTTGTTCATTGCAGAGTAAGGTACAGATTCTGGAGGATACGTACAACCTGGTTGTTGAACTGAAGAAGAAATGTAATCAGCTAATGATCCAGAATGCCCCAGAATCAGAAGGTAAATACAGTCTTAACATGCTGTACGCCTCATTCACATTGGAAGATAATGTACAGGACTGACCAGTAGCATTAAAGAAAATTGAAAAGAAACTTCTTAAATGTACTCTCACGTTGTTCTCCCTGTATCAAAAGATGTTTGTAAGAGATCAATTGGCATTCCATCTAGATGATTTTCAGTGAATTTCAGTGTAAATATCTGTAAGGAACTCTAGATCACTGCCCTACCCGAGGACCTTTCCACCCCGACCAGTCTTGGGGCTTGGCATGGAGATAGCATACATGTGTCACTGTGTGTGGTATACACAGAATCCTTATTGCTTTTACACTTGTGTGTATAGTGCTAGTGCATGATACTGCTGTTGGGAGTTTACGTGCCCGGCCCACTTTCAAACCAATCAGTAAAGAGTAGCGAATTATACATGTACATCATGAGAGGGTGCAGCGTCGGAAATACACGGGGGCGACGGGTGATTTCGCCCTCGTCGGCCCCCATATCGCCCCAATAAATGCTGGAAAAACTGTATTTGGGGGCGACCGTTTTTTTATAAGTCGCCCTCCATGAACGATTCGAAAAAAAATCACTATTATGCTCAAAAAGCAACTAGATTCAACCTTTTATCTCGTTGTTGACTCAGACTTAGTACATCGTGAATGTGCAGCATCGTGAGCGCTAGACCAAATGACAACGGTTATAGCCAGATATCGATACGGAAACTGAAGATTACCATCATCCGTGTAATGAGACTGTCACTAGATCGATGACCGGATACACCACACAGAGATATTGTCCCTTACCACATTAAGTCCGTAATCACCTCAAAAAATCAATCTGTAAATCCAAAGCCTGCCTCAAAAATGCGGAATTAGTGCCATTTTTTCAAAGCGCGCGGCGCTCAAGTCGGGTTGTGAGAAACAGAGTGACCGAAAACGCGCTACACATCAAGAAATTGGTAGATTTATGACGGGTTTTTTTTACTTATCGCGCGCTAGATCGATGCTCATCGAGAGAGATGGTATACGCGGAAAACAAATTGGAAAAGAAAAATCGCCCCGAAATGTGCGCATTCACAGTGTATACCTGTATGTACGTACGTACTTACGTCCAGGCGGATTTAGGAGTATTATGTGCGAGAAATACGCCTAATAACAGCAAATTTGGGTGAAATTGACCTATTGTTGATTAATTCCTTTCCTTCAAATTTTGAAGAAAAAAAAATTCTGATGGGTGGGGGGGGGGGGGGGTAAAGTTAAAATTAAAAAATCTATATTTTCAAATTAAATTGGGCAGTATGACGTAAAGTAAACCTGTGCATGAGATAGTACGATTAGTACTAATGTAACAGCAATCGCAATAGCACAAAAAACCCAAATTGATAACCAATCTGCATTTTCAATTAAAATGGTAGCCCCAATGATATAAGAAATAGCCCCATGAAATTAAAAAGTAGCCCAAAGGCAAAAAAAAAGTAGCCCCTAAAAAAAAAATAATTTCCTAGGCTGAGAGGGTGGCTTTTAGTGACGTTCTTTCCCCCACCTTAAACTTTGTGATACACTGTTAAAAAGGATTAATCGATTCTGTTTTAATAAACTTAAAAATGAGATAATTAGTGATTTGGTAGAGTAAAATGAAATCATGGTAATGATATACTGTATACACCGATGTTTTCGCAGATGACAGGGACACAGACATTTCAGGGAGTTGTTTTTGTGCTAATCGCATTTGTGCTAACACCCAATTCACATTTGGATGTTGTAAATTCACAACCCTACGATAATGTGCTAAATGCACAAAAATGAAAATGACAGCCTATACAGTATTGTGTTGATAATGGATTAAGAAATATCTTTGTGTAATTCTTCCTTTTTTTTTTCTTTCTTGACAGTTGATGAAATCAAACGCCTAATGGAGGAGAATGCCAAACTGAAGAAGGAGAAAGAAGACTGGACAGAATTCTTCAAAAGCATGAATATCAGCTCTGACATTCGAAATCAGATGAAGGCTGTGATACAGTCCAAATCAAAGAGGAATGCTAAATTAGAACCCCCTTCGGAGCCGCTGCTTGGAGGTAGCCAGAATATCATTATCCAGTCTCCTACTGCAACGGTCATGGGGTCTCCTAACCTGGTGACCATGCCTACGAATCAGATGACGATACCCATTGCGAGTGGGAACAGAATTGATGGCAACGTGTTGCAGGCTGGCACTAACGCAGGGGGAATGTTACTAGTGACAACAAGCAGGGCAGGGAGCGATTCACAGCAGACTTTGACCTTGACAAACAATCAAGTCAGCATGGTCAAGAACGAAAGACCAGAAGCGGAGGGGCAATCCCCACTTCCGAAGCCAGTTGGTCAACCTGCGGAGAATAAAGGAGTGTCTGCCTCATGTCAAGAAGGGGTGGCCATCTCGGCGACTACCTGCACACATGAGGCATCGAATCAAAGCACAGTGGGTCAGGTCAATACTACCACTGCAGAATGTAAGAATACAACAGCTGTCACACAGGTCATAAGTACCCCTATCACCACCCCGGCTTCCCAGAACCAAGTTCTTCTGCAGTCTGGTGGGACAGGTGGTGTGAGGCTAGTCCAGCAACAACCGGTACAGTCACAAGGCCAGACTGTACTGATTCAGTTACCAGGTCAGCCTGGGCAGTTTATCCCGGTTCGGATAGCAACACAGGTGAATCAACCACAGCAGGTTATACTGACCTCACAGCAGGGTGTCAACGTGGTTGGGACTCGAGGTAGTGCGATCCAACCAAAGACTCCAGTTAAGAAGAAGCAGCCTCCCCAACTTAAGGTAAAGAACCTGTGCCCTCTCCAGCCAGACTCTCGCAAGCCCAACTCCCCTATCGCATCGCAGTCCAGTGTGCAACCCATAGCTCCTAACACTGTCACAGTGAGAGTTCCCATGAACCCTCCTGCCAATCAAAACAATACAGTCATGATGAACAGTCAGGGCCAGCTCATCCTCCAACAGCCGTCAAATACTGTCCTTCCCAGTGGTGTGAACATGCAAATGCCTGTCCAGGTGGTACCAAAACCTCAGGTAACGCAGAACATTGTGTACATTCAGCAGAATGGACAGCTTATCCCTGTGATCTTGCAACAAAACCAAGGTAATGTCCAGCAGGGTGTCCAGCAGACAGGTGCCATAATTCAAGGTCAGCAGCAGCAACCTCAGCAACAAACACAGCAACAGACACAACAACCGCAGCAGCAAGCTGTAAAGATGCAGGTGTCCCAGAGCCTCACCAGTCAACCATTGCAGTCTGCTGCCACAATGCAGAGCGCTGGCAACCAAGTCTCTGCATCGATATCTGCACCTGTTATTGCCTCCAGTGGCAATGCTGTTGCTCAGTCTGTGCCTAGTACCGCTAGCCAGGCACACATGTTGGATGGCACCTCCATCCCATCAACTTCCTCCTCCCAGGTGGTTTCAACTTCTTTTCAGGGTAATGACATGATGACCCCTCTTGCCATTGAAACCTCAGCAACTCAGAGTGGGCAAGGAAGAATGCAAGGTAACAGTGGGTTTGCAGCCAATGACATTCTGGCCAAAGCGACGGAGAGCATATTCTCCTGTCAGTCAGAGACATCACCCATGCAACTAGGAGATCTACAACCCAGCTTGCATGATTCTCAGCATGCAGCCAATCAGTCGGTAATCAAAAATACAAATGGACTCTACAGTCACCAGACAACTCAGCCTGGAATTGAGATCTACGATCTTCCAGATGAGATGGATACATCATCCAACAAGAACAAGCACAAAAAGAAAAAGAAGAAAAAGTCAAAATCTAAAGAGAAAGAGAAGAAAAAGAAAGACAAGGATAAGGAGAAGAGTAAAAAGATTGAGTTTCCGTTGACCACGGTTGCTAGTTCTGATAACAATGCAGATGTTGGTGATGCTCAAGAGATGGCTACTGAGGCATTACTGGAGAGCCTTATGCAAGAAACTTTGGGTACAGGGGGCATTGATGACAGTAGCAATGCAGAGAGTGTGATGAAACTTCCAGTGAGTACATCCTTGCAAAGTGATATCCCGGTTTCAACAAATGGAAGTGTTCAAATATCCAGTTTTTCGGCAGAAGCCTTATTGAACTCAGGTACCAGAGACAATTTAACATGTAGTCAGAGGGACGCCACACAAGTGTCTTCTGCATCTATTCCTTCATCAGAAGCTAATGGACAAACCATCTTCAGTTCATTCAACCCTCTGACTTTTGGAGCTGACATTCTAAGCAATTCAATGAGTGTGAGTGGCCTTCCGACATACATTGATGACGAGGAAGAGATGGTTTCGGGAAACAACACTACTGAAGGCCAACCAGGTATTACCTCAACAGCCACTGAGGACACTCCAACTTCATTATCTGTTGTAACATCAAGCAACTGTACTCAGAACCAGCCAAGTAATTCAATGTCTCTTTCATTCTCCCAAAGCACTGATAGGATGATTCCAACCGAACAAAAGACGCCAGATTCATCCAAAGTAGCAACAACGCCCACTTCAGATGGCTTCCATAATTTCATGTCGCCTACCAGCTTCCCATCAATAAGTAGCCTTCTAGAGCAAACCACCAATGCAGAGAGAGAGGCTTCCATTTCTTCACTTCCTTCAAGCAGCCAAAAAGATGATTCTCCTACCAATGGATTCATAGGAACACCCGGTGGACCCTTCCAGCAAAGCTGGATCTCGCATCACTCCAAAGCTTCTGAGTTGGCACGGGGCATACAGCCAACGAAATCCCAGTCCCCAGTTAGCATGCCACCCCTGATGAGTACAACCAGTACAACGCTCACTACTTCTGCAAGTATGGCTGTGAGTACTAGCCCATCTGTAAATATTTCACCCCCTAGCACATCATTGCAGGCTACAAATACGGGTATTGCAAGTAAGTCTTCACCACCGCTGAACCTTCTGTCTCAGCCATGGTTAAATGCATCTACAGCAGATACCTTGACTGATGCAACCAACCAACCAGACTTGGGAAGCACCAACTTGCGTCAGCAACAGCAATTAGCAGACTTACTTCAAGGACTCTCTGGGCCGAAGGTCTCCACATCGTCACAGGCTAATACAGAGGTTTTATCAAGCGCAGCTGATGTTCTTTGTTCCCTTCCCAAATCCCAGCCCTCTTTGGAATCATTATTCAACTTGCATCCATTTACTGAAACAAGGCCAGCCTCTCAGACAGCTTCCAATGGGGACCTGTTCCAAAGTATTCCAAGCATCATCGATTCCAACAAGACCAGAAACACTCCTAACAACAGGGATAGCTTCCTAGGACTTCCTCCCTATTCCATTCAAACAACTAGCAGTTCTTCTGTCCCAGCGATGGAACAGAATTCAGTTTTCCGTGAGCCTCCTGTAGATCAAGCCAAGGAAATTTCCTCTAATAGCTCAACAAAGCCAGGTAATGCACCACCGAGTTATTCATTGATAAATCGAGTGACGGCCGTAGTGGATAAATACAAAGAAAGGAAAACCCCTACAACTGCGCAGAATGTACCTAATGTGCCTGACACAAATAATGTAGAAAGCAATGCAACAAATGAACAAGTATTCCAAAATGTTGCCAAACAACAAAACAGGCCTGTTGCTGAAGTTGGACCTATATCTAGTAGTAATCAGAGTCGCTACCTCCACCCCAAAAGCCGAGCATTGGCGTCTGCTGCCATGCAAGAATCCCCAACTACAATGCAAGCAAGTAACAATTTCATAGGTTCACAGACGAATCCCCCAGCCACTCAAGCGAGACATAGGAACAATAATCAGAAAAATGCCAACCCCAAAAAATCACAGTTACCAGTTAAGACCTTTTCATCAGCCACTCTTCACAGAACACTCACTGCTGATATTTCAGAAGAAGGTGGCTCAGGGCAAGAGCAGGTTGAAGAACCTGGTGTCCAAGTGCAGCCAGAGCCAGTACAGGAAGCTCCCCAGCAATTGCCATTCCGCACAATGCAGGATCCACCACAACACTTACAACAGGCTGCTGCGCAGATTGTACCCCCAGAGCTACCAGTCCCACAGCCACCTGCCAAATCAAAGAGTAACAAGGGATCAAAGAAAAAACAAAAAGAAAAACAACAGACAGAACCTCCAAAGCCACCAGAGGAAGACTTAGACAGTGTTGGTAGAAGAGAACTGGATAAGGCTCTCGTCAATAGATTCCCTTGGCTTGCCGAAGCCAATGGAAAACCTGGAGGAAAACAAGCAGGTAGTATGAGCCAACACACAAGCAATACCAGTTCTTCTGCCTTTAGCGTGCAGAGCATCTCCCAGAGCTCTTCAAAGAATTCTCTACCAAAAGCTAGAGGCAGTACAAGCCGTGCAGAACTTTCACAGAATCCACCTCCATATCCTTCAAGAACTCCTGCAGTGTCAGGGGACTCTCAAAACCAGTCACTGTGGAATCCCTCCAGCTTTGATTCTAGTGCACCAATATCTTCTTCTTCCTCCTCTGTGATTTCACCCAAGCAAACCTCTCAAGATAGGAACCAAAGATATCATCATCAAGGCTCTGCTGATCTGATCCATCAAAGCAATCCAAATTCCATGGAAACAACTGTGCAAAATAGACAGAGTACAGGAAACAACAGACCTGCATATCAAGTTTCAAGTTCAAGCTCAAATTTTGTGCAAGCAGCTGTCAATGCTGCAGTCAGCAAAGCTACACAACAGGCACTTCTAGCCAAAGGTATGGCAGGTAATACTACTGTTCCAGAGAAGAACAGGAATATTTCTACAACTAAGAAGAGTTCTCAGCGTACGAAAGGTGCGGGATCCAGCCAGATTTTGAGGCAGGCAGATATAGATGATGGCCTGGATTTCTTGAACTCTGATACATCAAACAGTGCACCCTTTCCCACGTCACTGTCTTCTGTCAACATGGACATGTTTGATAATTCCGCGGTGAGTTCTTCTTTGATCTCAAGGCATTCTGACCAAAGTAGTCAGCGGTCAGGAAGTAGGTCAAGAACTTCAGACAAACAGTCCAGAGTTGAATCATCACATCCAAGTACTCTGTTACAAAGTGACTTTTCCAATGTTTCCCAGGATAATTTCCCATTTTCGCAGTGGAATCTAGAGCCTCAGCAGGCAGAAGATAGGGAAAATACCAGGGGTAATTCCCAGAAGATGCAAGAACTCGCGTCTCCACCTATGCAGCAGATACAGCAACGTGGAGGTAACAACTGCATTAATGTCAATTTTGGAGATGCCTCTAACCTTGGTTCAGGTGATGATTTAGATTTCTCAAGTCTACCGTCCTTTCCATCATCTAACCAGCAGCAGCAGCAACAGCAGCAGCAGCACACTGGAAGTGATAGGCAGACTCCTCAAAACCAAACCTATTCAGTACCAAGTGGCAGGTCGAGTGTTGCATCCATGGAACCAAGTCCACTGCAGTCCAGTCCTATGAATTACAATGTCCAAGAAGGTAGTCATATGATGAATGAAATGCCACATTCGAACTCTAGCAGTAGAGGTCCTCCGAGCGTGGAGACACCGTCTCAGCAGGGGCATCAGCAGAGGAGAATGACTCAGTCCCCAATGGTGCAGAGTGGCCATCCAGGGCAGGGGATTAAGAGAGCAGCCACTGATGGTCACCACTTGAATGTAGCTAAGAAAGCACATGGGGCAATGCATCCTGGCCGCAGAGCTACCCAACAATCAAATCAAGAGTCACGGCAGCATTCATCCATCCATAGCAACCAGCAGTCCCAAGTACACAGCAACGCAATGCAGTTTCAGTCATCCACTGCACATACGCCAAACCAATCTTCCGAAAGTGTCTTTGCCACTGGGGAGGTCCAGCGTACCATTTACCCTTCACAAGGTGGCAGCGGCAGAATACAAGAGGGCGGTAGGTCCAAGAAGCGAGCCCCAAATCCTTCAGATGGTATTTTTGCTCGCGATCCTCACGAGATTGATGGAACGCGTAGTTCTATATCATTAATGCAAGACAACTGGTTTGGTGGATCAGCAAGAATGAACACGTCCAGTAGCAACGACGCTGCTCCTCCCACATTCCTACCCAACTTCTCCAGCTCACAGACCTCCCAGAGCCAATCGGAGAGTGTTCCTTCATCATCATCCAGCACCTCTTCTCTCATATCCAACATCTCCCCGTCCCGCCGGTTGAGACACAACGAGATGCCCACCTACCTCCCATCTCATCTACCAGGTCCTATTCTTCCAAGCCCTCCTCAAACGAAGGGAAGTCACACCCGGGAGGCGGACATTACAGCTTCCTTCAATCCAATGTTTACTCCTTCACGGACAGCCGGCATCCATGGCATGGCTGCCAATTTCCCAGTATTCCATGAGCATCAGCCTCCCGGTAGCTTTAACATCGCCAAGCCCAACCAGCTTCCCAGTGCTGCCACTCAACCCTTCAACTTCAACAACATCTTCAACGATTCCTCGCAGATGGCATCGACGAGCCACGTCTCGGATGCGCCCACCCTGAACCACAGCATCGGTCTGGCTCCGACTGTCCATCTCCATGGCAACGCATCGCTGCCTTCGGAGGAAAGTGTGCTACACGGGAACATGGGGCAGAGACACACTGGGCAGCCCTTTGGCTTGCTTGGTCAGAATCGCCCGCCGGATCGTGCCCAGTTCAAGATGGGTGTCCCTACACCTATGGGTATGCCTCATCCTCAGTTTCATAGCCCCTCTTTCATGCCTCCCTACTAGCCAAAATTCCCCAATATTGTATGATTCATATTTTTCTTCATCTGAAATATTTTATGCTGATCAGTAGTTATATGACCGGTGCTCACAAAGGAATAAACCCCGTAGAAATGCAGTTAATACATACAATTGGTCGGTTAGCTTCATGAAAGCACCACTAAATTTGAAGTCCACCCTGATATTAATTTGGTTTTAAAAGAAGCAGAAAAAATAAAGAAACAGATCGATGAAAGTTTTAGAAGAGGTGTCGTAGTTAGGTGGTTTAAACACTTGAATGGAAATGTGAAGGTCATGGGTTCGATCCCCAGCACGGCGCTTATGTCCTTGAGCAAGGCATTTTATCTACATTGCTCCTCTCCACCCATGTGTTGAATGGGTACCCGGTAGGATGTGAAAGTCATTGTGGTTTGATCAGCATTGTGAGTGTCTGGAAAAAGGGTGCCTGGCTGGAATGCTCCCCGGGGAGTGGAGAAGGTGAATACATTGTGTGCGGGCATGCCATGAATCCTATGACCGGGGTAATAATATGTCTGTAAAGCGCTATGAGTCTTTGTAGATGTATCAGGCACTTTATAAACCAGAATATTATTGTGATTATTATTATTACTATTAGCAAAATCTGATAAGAAATAAGAAAGTTATGAATTTTTGAAGTTGTATTCAGTCGAACACAAATTTTCAACTCCATGACTTATCTTGCCAGGTCCTCTCCTATTTGCCCTATACTAAAAGAATCATAAATTTCCATTTTCTCGAAAGGAAATATTTAATCATACATGCACCTAGATATGATCACTGCATGTATATGTTATACACAAAAACCTATATGAAACAAATCTATTCCTTCCTCAACAACTAAGAAAAATGAAAATCCGTGAAATTTTCTGTACTGAGCATATGGGAGAGGACCTCGCAAGATATGTCACAGAGTTGCCAATTGTTGTGGCTGCTTACAACTTAAAATTTTTATAGAAATATTTTATATATTTGATTTTTTTTTAATATGCTTCCATAGGATAACCTCATTATACCTGCCATTTAGGTTGTAATTCTCTGGTGCAAGAATTTGTATTTGAAAGTAATATTTTTTGTGTTGCAGTGCAAGTATTAATAAGTGGAAGAAGCATTCACTTTTTTTATATTCCGTTATTTTTAGATATGCCCAAAGTTGATTTTATGATTTTACCACCTCTGCAACAGCGTGGTGCATTAATTTACCCCTCTATATTACTTTTCAGCTGAGTTTTCCTGATTTTAAAGCACTTGTCTGTTTCTTTCCCCATCATTTTCCTGCCTCTGTCTTGCTCTGTCTCTCAGTCTCTCTATCACCGTGTTTCTCTACATCCTTTCACCACACCACTACATCTCTTTATCTCTCAGTCTCTCTCTCTCTCACTCTGTCTCTCTGTCTCTCTTTCCATCTCTCTCTTTCTCCTTATATGTTATATGTTTATTACTGTGTTTCTCTACACCCTTTCACCACACCACTACATCTTTTTATCTCTCTGCCTCTGTCTCTCTTTCTGCCTCTGTCTCTCCATCTCTCTCTTTCTCTCAATATGTTTATCACCGTTGTTTCTCTAGACCCTTTCACCACACCACTACATCTTTTTATCTCTCAGTCTCTCTGGCCGGAATTCACAAAGGTGGTTTCAATTCAGACCATGGTTTATGCAGATTTTGTGTTATAAATATGCTTGATTTAGCGCGTACACTTAAAAAGATCCATTAATGAACGCGTGGTTGGCAAAAGCGCTAAACTTCCGCTAAATTTCCGCTAGTTGCCATGGTTTAGACCATGGTTTAATTAAATTTATTTACATAAACCATGGTCTGAACCATGGCAACTAGCGTAAATTTAGCTCTTTTGCCAACCACGCGTGACCGGCGCGCGTTCATTATTATATCTTTTTAAGTGTTTGCACTAAATCAAGCGTATTTATACCACGAAATCTGCATAAACCATGGTCTGAATTGAAACCACCTTTGTGAATTCCGGCCTCTCTTCCTGATACTCTCCCCCTTCCCCCAATCTCTACCAATTATAAGCACAAATGTTCCAATTACAACATACTGTACATGTAAGTTTAGAAAGAGGCATTTACAGAACTTTACAGGTAGACGAGATTAACTCCGTTTTGTGAAGCAGGACGAACCAGTGTGTAAAACCTAGGGGGGGGGGGAGTTTCATCATGTGTCTTGTCAGTGATTTTTACTGACAAATTTGCTCTCAGCCAATCAGATGCAAGGATTTCAGTAGCTTATAACAGTTTTTGTAAATTGTCAGTGAAAGCAAGTTTCATGAAGCAGGGCCCTGTTCTGAAAAATTTTGTACTGTGAATATGGAATAGATATTGGGACTTAATTTTTCTCTTCTCTGTTTATCCATTTCACATGGGTTTGATCCAGTAACAATTTCCAAAGCCTTGTTTACATATGATGAGGGAAATTGCCTAAAATATGAAACTAGTGACAAAATACATCCAAATTAAAGATAATGTTGAGTTCTGGTCATGCTGTTACATTATGAAAGAAACTCTCAAAGCAAGTGGGAAAAGTTCATCATGTCTACATACAGTGTGTGTAAGGACTGGTGTGTACTGTGAGGTTTTTGAAGCATCAAAATGATAAGAAATCGACCCAATCTTGCTGACAAGCACATGCACTGTACACAGAAATGGGTGTATGGGACTGCACACACATGTCTTATGAATGTTCGGCCCGAACATTTCAGCTGTCATATTTCGAATATGAGGGTATATGAATCTGAGTAATCCTTTTCAGGGGACATTCCTACTTTGATGTTCTTCCAAACTGATATAAAAGGAATGAGAAAGATTCCAAATTATTTTTCACCCTTCCCAGAACTCAACCTTCTCTTTAAACCCAAATGAATGGCAAGGGGGTGAAAAAAAAAAGTAGCTGAGTGCAACATTGACCCCCCATCGAAGCCTGGGTCACATTTGTCCAACCATGATAACGATAACGATATAACTAGACTTTTCATTGTAGGTACACTCTCGAGCTGCCCTACTATGAACAGACACGGGGCATACTCACTCGTACACACCATTTAATGAAAATCTCGTTTGACCCATGCTCAAGTACTAACTGGCTAGTCTGTATGTTACAGCGTAGAAATAATTATCTGCTCCCTGGAGCTTCTGTTGGATTTGCTGTTGAAAAAACAGGAGAGAATTCTTCGGACATGTACTAATTTTTATTTTCAGAGCTCCTTTTGACAGATTTTCCAGGGGAGCGTTTCATCAAATGTCTTGTCGGTGATTTTTACCGACAGATTTACTCTCAGCCAATCAGATGCAAGGATTTCATTAGCTTATAACAGTTTTTGTAAATTGTCAGTGAAAGCAAGTTTCATGAAACTGGGCCCAGAGCTCTTTTGAAAGGTTTTCCTGGGCCCTGTTTCATAAAACTTGTCATCAATGACAAGTTGCAATAACTGTTATAAGCTGCTGAAATCCTTGCATCTGATTGGCTGAGAGCAAATTGGTCGGTAAAAATCACTGACAAGACACGTGATGAAACGCCCCCCAAGAGCTCTTTTGGAGCTTTCTAGAGTTACATCGCTGACTACTCCCTTGTATTTTCTTTTTTTACTGGTGTTTTATTACACAGAAATTTGAAGCACACTATTCTTATGTTATATTATTTCACCATAGATTTTTTTAAAGGCAGTTTACTCAGTCATGCCATGTGTGAACAATGTCTAAGTAAGAATACTAATGAAATGATACTTTCATTGATAATTTTGTGTACATGGATTCATAGACGTAAGATGATATATGAAGTAAACTTAATCTAGATTTTGTGCAACAGGAATTTATAGGATACCCCCCCCCCCCCAACGCAGAACAAATGAAATAATTATTCATGAACTGAAATTTTTGGATGTCTATATGTTTCACACAGTTTTTCTCCTTTTAGAGACATTTGCCCAAGTGCTTTATCATTTTGTTATTTTCCAAATTGTTCAACCTTCCCAGAAAACTAGTGGGTTTGGGTAATCATAGAAAAAAAATTCTTGTGAAAGAACATCATTTCTGCTTCAAGTGTCAATGTGCTCGACACTTTTTAAAGTTTATATGAAATATTTAACGAAGTTACAGTGTTTTATGCTTTTTTACTCACGTTCATCACAAGACACCTTTGGAAAATAGTACCAGTTAATTGTACAGATTAACTCAGGGCTGTCAACCCTCCCGCATTTGGAGGGAGTCTCACGCCACGACGCTAATTCTCCCGCCGTCCTTCCAGCGTCAAAGCGGGAGACTCCCGCCACGACGCCCTTCCTCCCGCTCTTCCCGCCAAGCATGTAAATCTCCCGCTTTATGAAAAAAACCTCCCTCCAAACGTGTAAAATGATAGCTTGTCAGAGATTTTTGGACTTCAAAAGAGACCCCAAAATGCTGAGGACCTCTTTTTTTTGCTTGTTCAGAGATTTTTGGACTTCAAAAGAGACCCCAAAAATTGGAAAGCAGGCAAGAGAAAAAAAATTATGAATCTCCCTCCAAGCAGTTCCCCAAAGTTGACAGCCCTGTTAACTGATACTATATTGATATATTGATTATCACAATATGGTAATTGACTGCTAGGCCTATTTTCCCTCTCTACAGTTTTTTTTTTTCATTGCCTCATTGGTAATATAAAGAAGCTCTCTTCTGACACTATGGATATGGTTTTATTTCAGAGGATATTGCCAGCTTAGTGTCAGAACGGCATTATAACTCTGTCTTAGCCCTTTTTGGACCGGGATTATTTATAAGGGCTAAATTGTTCACATTTTGTTTTCAAATTGGCAACCATATTATTTTTTAAAAATGCACAATTTTTGACAAAAAACACTGAATTTGAACCTCTCAATGTGTTGCCAGTTTATGGATTTTAAAGCTTATTCTCTTTTTAAAAATTCCAGGCATCAAACGCAAAATGGTCATGCAACAAAAATGGGCAGTGTGTTCAGAAATTTTTGCTCTTTCTACTTGTGCATCTGGCATATTTTTTTAGAGCTCTAAATCAAAAGTTATTGAGCCAAACCACAAAATGTGGTCAATTGTCTCGAAAGGGATAATAGGGTATGAATGCCCTTCTGTCTCCCAGCAGACGATTCATATTCTGGTTCACTTTTTTTTTCCTTCTTGTAATTGAGTTCAAAAGAAATGAAACTACATCCAAAGTGTCAGGAGAGAACAATTGAAATAGAGTGTATTTTTTGTTTTTGTTTTAAGTGACATGATTTTTTTTTTTAATGGACGTCAGATCAGTTTTGAAACAGACAAAAAAGAATGGATGGCTTTTGATCATGAAAAATTACTGAAAGTTAAATTTGGTGCTGTTTAGTTATTGTACACATAAGTTTAAGTTCAATGTTTTGTGTGTTAAAACAGATTGTTTCTAAAAGAGTAAGGCTTCTTTTATATAATTGATTTTAAAAATCAATTTAAACAATTAGCATGAATATGAATTTGTTAAAGGCACGAGTAGATGAAATTCTCTGAAAAGAATGGTTAATTTATGATATCACAAACAAAACAATGATGAATGATGAGGGAATGACATCACAGACTTATGCCAGAGTTGCCAATTTGTTTCCATTAGAGAGCGATCTTTATGTCATTCAAAGCATTCATAACTTTGTTATCAATTGGATCTCTGATTTTACTCAAACTTTGTTGATCGGTTTCTCTTATTTTCTGCTTTAAAGGACACCAGTCACAAAAGGAAACTATTTTGCTCTGTATGTGAGGGGTTCTATGTTGCTATACTACAATCAAAATATGTGCTTGAATATTCCATCTATATAGAGATATTGTCCAAATGCATGCACTCTCAATAAAGATAACATGACTAGCGAGTAGCCGAGTAGACTGCTCAGTGCACTCCTACAGTACACGCTCTCAGAGAGTAGAGCATGCATGGAACCCAAGTCCGAATTGGGTTCTGTACGTCAAGTTTAATGCCGTCCTGTCATTTTCTTAACCGTTGACCTGTAGAATACCAGGTACATTTCTTTGACATTGGATTTTTCTCTTCTAGCTATACAAAAATTATTTTTTTGGAAGACTGGTACATGAAATCTACTTATTCTTTTGCCGGGGCTGCCCTATGAGATGTGGAATTCGTGAATTCTGAAAAAAAAAACAAAAAAAAATACTCTTTGATATGTGTGTGAAATCTGAAGGATATCGGAAACCTGTTAAAAACAGATATTAATTTTTGTTCATAGTCTGTTTACCCTAAAGTACTGGTGGTGTTCGTTACAAAGGGCATCGTCACATCCTCTTGATTTTACATTCTGTCTTGTACTGTGCTCTGCTGTTTTCGCTGCACATGTCCATGTTTCTCAGATTGTATGACATGCGAGTCAATTTCTTAAACTTCACCTGTTAAAGAGAAGGCCGAGTTCTGGGAAAGGTTAAGAAATAATTTGTGTGCTTTCTCATTCTTTTTATGTCAGTTTAAAGATTATCATATATAGATATGTCCCCTGAAAAGGATTGCTCTTCAAATGCTCTCACATTCAAAATATGACAAGAAACAGCTGAAATGTTTGGCCCGCACATTTGTGTGTAGTCCCATATACACATTTCTGTGTGCAGTGCATGTGACTCTCGATCAGCAGGATTGAGTCAATTTATTATTTTGGTGATTCCAAAACCTTACAGCATACCCCAATTCTCATGTGCTATATAATAAAACTTTCCCAATTGCTTTGAGACAGTTCTTTCACAATTCAATCTCATGACCTGGGGAGCGTTTCATCAAGCGTTTTGTAAGTGATTTTTACCGACAAATTTGCTCTCAGCCAATCGGATGCGAGGATATCAGTAGCTTATCACAGTTGTCGGTTAAAATCACTGACAAAACGCTTGATGAAGCGCTCCCCAGAACCCAACTTTATCTTTAAACCAACACTATAGCCATATAGATAAAGCAGTGAAGGGCTGGTCAGACCTCACCATTAAAAAAAAAGTATCTATGTAACGATAAATCGTTCCCTAATCACTCGACCCTTGTTTAACCCTCAACGCTGTGATAATTGAATAGGAAATCTTTGTGGTATTTCAGATTTCATTGATATATGCTTATGAGCCTCCCCCAACAAGAAAAAGGGATGGAGGCAGTCTCCCTAGTGTTTGAGTGACACAACCGAAGAGTTTATCGTTAGCAAAAATTGGTGAGATCTGACCAGTCCTATCGTTATCGTTATATGCTTTTAGTGTTTATCATTATCGTTGAGGCCCAACTAGCCCGTTAGCCATGTATCCCTGACAAACCTAGGGCCCGGTTTCATGAAACTTATTATCAGTTAACTACTGCCACAGATCTATGACATACTTGCTCTGAGCCAATCAAATGCCATGATTTTAGTAGCTTATAACAATTACTGTACACCGTTATTGATAACAAGTTTTATGAAACGGGGCCCTGGGGTGAATGTCGCTGGAACGAATGGGCTCATGGTTCTCTGTTTGGTTTGACCCCACCCAGCGACTGCTTAGCACCAGCTTGTTTTAGTTTGTAGACATGTGAAGTGCCATTTGTTTCTATATCTTGTCTATATGTGCTTGCAAAATACATGAGAGAAACTTAATGGCTTTGTAATCGAGAAATGCAACAATTTTTATGAATAATTATTGCAAATAATTATGTATCTTATGTGCTTGAGATGTCTGCACATAGACATAGATTTATCATGATCATAAAAAAAACAAAAAAACACATTGTTACTATTTTGCACATACTCTTGAAATATTTGGACAGAGAGCACTGTGCATTTTATACATTGCTTAGTGTAAATAGAAATTATATGCAACAAAATATGAATTTTATTTTACTAGGAATCTGTACAGGGAGGATTCTTGTATATATAAAATATTTCAGTTGTACTTACATATGGCCATATTGTTTTAATGTGTATGGAAAGTCATGAAATGGATGTCCACATGTGTTTTTTATATCCATTTTGAAGTTCTCGTGTATAAGTGTACAGATGTCTGTGGTGTAAATATGTAAAGTTTAATTTTTTGTTATGTTCCTTGTTTTGATATCATGAAAATGTGAATTTTATTCAATAAACTCAAAGAGGAGTTTGAGTATTTATTACAGAATCATCAAAGTCAATTCTGCTTTGTGTTTGTGTGAATGTATTAGATAACCATGAGAGAGAAAGAGAGAAGGGAGAGAGAGAGAGAGAGAGGGGGGGGGGTAGGGGACAGGGAAAAGGGAGAGACAGGAAAGGAGGGAGATGGGGAAAGAGAAAGGGGGGGGGGTGGGGGACAGGGAAAAGGGAGAGACAGGAAAGGAGGGAGATGGGGAAAGAGAAAGGGGGGCAGTAGAGATTAAGAGGTGGGAAGTTTAGACAGTGGGGCAGAGAAAGGGAAAGAGGGAGAGAGAGAGGGGGGGGGGTAGGGGACAGGGAAAAGGGAGAGACAGGAAAGGAGGGAGATGGGGAAAGAGAAAGGGGGGGGGGTGGGGGACAGGGAAAAGGGAGAGACAGGAAAGGAGGGAGATGGGGAAAGAGAAAAGGGGGGGGGGGGGTGGGGGACAGGGAAAAGGGAGAGAGGAAAGGAGGGAGATGGGGAAAGAGAAAAGGGGGGGGGGGTGGGGGACAGGGAAAAGGGAGAGACAGGAAAGGAGGGAGATGGGGAAAGAGAAAGGGGGGGGTGGGGGACAGGGAAAAGGGAGAGAGGAAAGGAGGGAGATGGGGAAAGAGAAAAGGGGGGGGGGGTGGGGGACAGGGAAAAGGGAGAGACAGGAAAGGAGGGAGATGGGGAAAGAGAAAGGGGGGGGGGGTGGGGGACAGGGAAAAGGGAGAGACAGGAAAGGAGGGAGATGGGGAAAGAGAAAAGGGGGGGGGGGTGGGGGACAGGGAAAAGGGAGAGAGGAAAGGAGGGAGATGGGGAAAGAGAAAGGGGGGGGGGGTGGGGGACAGGGAAAAGGGAGAGAGGAAAGGAGGGAGATGGGGAAAGAGAAAGGGGGGGGGTGGGGGACAGGGAAAAGGGAGAGACAGGAAAGGAGGGAGATGGGGAAAGAGAAAGGGGGGGGGGGTGGGGGACAGGGAAAAGGGAGAGACAGGAAAGGAGGGAGATGGGGAAAGAGAAAGGGGGGGGGGTGGGGGACAGGGAAAAGGGAGAGACAGGAAAGGAGGGAGATGGGGAAAGAGAAAGGGCAGCAGAGATTAAGAGGTGGGAAGTTTAGACAGTGGGGCAGAGAAAGGGAAAGAGGGAGAGAGAGAGAGGGGGGGGGGGTAGGGGACAGGGAAAAGGGAGAGACAGGAAAGGAGGGAGATGGGGAAAGAGAAAGGGGGCAGCAGAGATTAAGAGGTGGGAAGTTTAGACAGTGGGGCAGAGAAAGGGAAAGAGGGAGAGAGAGAGAGAGTGTGGGGGTGTGTGTGTGTGTGTGTGTGTGTGTGTGAGAGAGAGATAGAGGAATAGAGAGAGGGGGAGGAATTTGGAAAGTTGGACAGAAACTGGGAGAGAGGGAGACTGAGAAACAGCAGAATTGGAAAACGATGCCACATAGAGATACACTGTACATGTATTAGAGAGAGATTGGGGGGGGGGGGGGGGAGAAAGCAAGTGTAGACAATTATTCATGGACAGACACTGAAAGGGCAAGGCTTTTTTCATTTCATTTATTTCACTCTCTTTTAAAAAAACATCAAAAATATAAATACATGTATATAAAAAATGTTCATAAACAGAAAAGGAAATGGGAAATCGTGATAGCAAAGTGACCCGTTGAAAGATTTTCCCTATAAAATGCAAACAAAAAATCCAGCCAAATACCTGTTTTTAAAACATATTACACTTTATATAAATACATACATAGCATAGGATAGGACTGAGAAAAAATACAGAGAGAATGAAGAGAGGAGAGATATTGCTTTTCACATTTTGGCATTTAAACCTTAACATTTTCATGCTACTATTTCATGTCATTTAAATGACCCTTATATACAAGTCTGAAATGTTTAAAAGTCTTATATTTTTACATTTCTTGAATCTAAACACCTCAAAAAGTTCTGCAATTCAAGTATGAGTGTTGATATCTCCCTTGTTACTATATTATCTTTATTGAATTTGGTATCATTGAAAAGCCTGAATATTACCCCTTAACAAATGAAGAATTCACTGTTGACAATAACTGCATTTTGCAAAATTTTACTTTTGACTTGGCCCCATATTCAGGTATACTGCATATTCCATGATTACATAATCACTGCAAATGGAGCATCTTTGTAAAGAGGAATAAACTGGATTTTTGATGATACCACATTCACTTACAATAGCACATTAAAACAAAATATATCTTGCTTAAACTTGACTTCCAGAACTTCTTTTGAGGAGTTTAGAACAAATTTTCTGAAACAGATTTGCTAGACCCGTGCATGAAGATGCCATGTGCAGTGGTAACGAGCCTGCACGACGGTACTACTTGTCGAATGGTCTTCTACTGACGAATCTGTCAATCATGTCAAAGCTTCTCTCTGGTTGGTCGTGAGGCAAGAGGTGCCCGCCCCCTCGCACAATCACCTGTAATTGGTGAGAGAGGAGAGACAGAAATTACAAACAAAGGCTTGTTTACAGATAACATATCAAAGCGTAATGCAGTTCACATTTGTGACCCTCCACCACAAAAACGACCAGTAAGTCGGAAATCGAGTTTTTAAATTTCAGCTCAGTTTGAAAGCTTAGATTTTAAGCTTTAAAATGATATATAAAAGTCTTGTCTTGTACTGACTGAACAAACCTTTGTAAATTACAATGAGAATGTCAACGTGTCAGACAGGCTAATGACCAAAACAAGAGAGAAAACGGGCTCTAAAGAAGAGTGACCATATAAGAGCGCCTAATCTGTATCCTATTGTTTGTCGCACAAAAGGTCAAGTCAAAACTCCCTAGCATACATTGTGAAGTACATATTGGATTGGGTTGAAACTTTCCATACCTTTAGAAGAGATATATTTCTTTCTCTAGATTTTGAATATCAGACAATAGTTTATGAGCTATACAAGAAAAGCGATGTGAAGTACGATCCAAGCAAGCTGACACACAAAGTTTGAAAGTCCAGGAAAAAAAGTAATTTTGAATGAGAGTAAAAACATACATTTTAACATGGTATTTTACCCTGAAATTTTGTTAGATGGTAGATTAATAAATGAACTTTCAGGAAATACAAAAAACTTAAAAACACAATTTCAACCCCAAACCACCTTTTTCAGCTGTCTACTCTAAAACTCCTTAGTGGTTGTTTTGTGGTGGAAGGTCACATTTGGTATCTTATAACACACATATCACATGGATAAATGAGTATGCATAGGATCTCTGTTGCATGATTATTAACTGAAATCCCTGAAAGATGATCTAAATATCAAGTGAAAATTTGAAATTGTTACATAATAGCTGGGAAAATCTCTTCTTTTGTTTAAAAAAATGTCATCTTTTCATCAGCTTTGTCTTCCAATTCCACTATTTGTAATGCCAAGAGGAATATCTTGTATGATGGGGGACCAAAAGCTTGTTTTCAGTGGCTAAAAAACATTTAATTGAGTGGTTTATGCAAATTTCTTTTATCTACCTTGGCTCTACATATTCTGAAGTTGAATTGTTGAGAAAAATAGGGTGAACGAATGTCAACAACAAACATTTTCAAGTCAATGTCGATGCCTCTGTCGAATTTTGTTCGACAAAATGAAAAGGTCCTAAAGCAACGCACACGTCACAAATGAATGCGAATCTTGATTTTTAAGCTGACTGATGTGAATTTCACCCTGATTTCCTAATAATGATAATATCACAAAAATAAAGGAAAATTACTCATTCTTTTTGGCAAACCTCAATGATATTCTTGTTGCTCAGTCACAGTAGAAATTTGGTGCATGGAACATGTTGCATTGTGCGTATTTGTGGGGTGTAGCTTCAGGACCACTGGCCCTAAAATTATTCTAAAAAACACTAACCTGGTAGAACTCTTTGTATTGCCTCACATAGCCTGCTACTTCAGTGTCACTTGGGTTGACTTTCCAGATTGTTTTACTGGAGTTGAGGTAACCATCCTGCCCAGCCCACCCCAGGGTCTGTAGGAAGTTCTCTGTTAGGGTTGCTCCGACAATGATGTCAAGTTGACCGCTGTAAAACATGCACTGAAAAAAAAATCATAAAAACTGAAATTTTGTAAATTGTACACTAGGATGAATCCTACAATGTACTTTAAGGGTAGACCGATTTGTTTGGACTAATAATAATATTAATACAGTGGAACTTCGCTATAAAGAACATGCAGTACGTTCCTGTATAGCGCTCATATCTGGCACATTTGCTACTCTTGGCGCTCCAGTATTATTACCCCGGCTTTAGCCCGGCTGCTATTACAGCACTCAAGCATTTTGAGGAATTAATTCCTGCCAGGTACCCATTTACCTCACCTGGGTCAAGTGTGGCAAATGTAGATTAATGTCTTGCCAAAGGACATGATTGCTGCACCAGGGATTCGAACCCCGTACCTTAATTGTGGTTCACAGTCATGAGACTTATCCATTAGACCACAACACCCTTACAAGGGCTAAGAATTCCTACCTGTTTCTTCCTGAAATAGAAAGAGGAGTTTTCATTGTAAAAATTATTTTCGCGTAAAATAATTTGATAGCACAATTCAACAAAGAAACAAGCATTTAGAGTGAAATTTGACCACTTGAAAGTTCATTTATGACACTTCTTTCGATACTTGGTGGCAAAGAGGTTGTACGACACATGCTTCTCAACAATTGCTCCGAGGCCAATTTCCTGCGATAACCACATCCCTTACTTCAACACAACACTATACTGTATAAGCTGTCATTTTTGCGGGGTATCTTATTTTCGTGAATTTCGCAAATCACTCACCGATCGCAAAATCAATGACACATGGAAATGTTGCCACCATTGCATTTCAGACCTCAAAAATATCCGTATTGAGTTTTAGGGGTGTGCATGTATATCTCTAGTTTTCTAACACTGTAAAGCGCATTTAAAAATGTAACATATTATTTTAATCATTATTCCAAACCCTGCACAACTTCATTTGGACTCACTCTGTAATGATCAGCCAGGACCGCTGTCCATTCTTTAACACTTTGGCATACATCGTCCCGAAGGTGCTCCTCTGTCTTTGTGCCGTCATTGAAGGTTAGGCTGCCGACATGGATAGCTCGCCTCACCTCAGGCAGCGCCAGATAGCCGTTGTAGTAGTTTATGTCTAAAGGAAGCTAAACAGGGGGGGGGGGGGGGGGTAGGGACAAGGTAAACAGAATTATGTTGAATTCAACATTTAACACTTTACTGGAAATGTGAAGGTCGTAGGTTTGATCCCGGCACCGCACTCATGTCCTTGAGCAAGGCATTTCATCTACATACATGTAGTTCTTTTATTGTACATGTATTATTTTGAAACTGTATCACTCACATCGTATGTATTATGTTTGCCATGGGACCGGAGACAATATTTATATGAATTGTTACTTTGACATTATAATTTGATTTTTTGGTAATTTTTGTAAATTGAAATAATTATTGAGAATGACCCTTCCTGTTGCATTTTAATCTAGTGAAGTGAAATGATTTTTTTTTTTTAAAGAAACACACAAGTTGGTAATCAAATATGCCAAACACCATTTATTGCTTCTGTCATACTGTACAATGTATTTCAGCAAGGAGAAAAAAAAAAATGTTGTCTCTACATCCTCAAAGCATATTGTGAAAATATTCATGTGTAAAATTATAAATACAGTCAAACCTGCTTTAGCGACCAACTGTCTATAAAGACCACAATTTTCGTTTCCCTTGAACAGCATTTCCCATTGAAACATGTATTAAAGGAACCTGTCTATAAAGACCACCTGCTCATAAAGACCACTTTTCTTGTCTCCCTTGAGTGGTCTTTATAGACAGGTTTCACTGAATAATTATATTTACAAACACAAGACACAAACATGGCAAATAAGCAAAGGAGAAATACCTCCCCCCCTTGATTAAAAAAAGAAGTTTGTATGGTGAAAAGAAGAGTTTCATGTGTAACTATAAATTAAAGTTGCCTTAAACTTAACCTACTAAATAGCGTCATCTTCTAGCAGGATTTGGAAAACATCTGTGCATCTGATATTCCCATCATGCATCATTCTTCCTTGTAGAAGCTTAAAATGTACTTGCGGGCAATTTTCTATATTTGCAAGTCAAAAGTAATAGTTTGAAATTCAAAAAATGTGCTTTCTTTCCACGGGAGTTGTTGGTTAAAATTCAAAATAAAATGCAACTAATCTCTAATCATAATCTTAATTTAGGACTGACTGTAAGATGGCATTGTTCAAATTCTACCACTTTAAAGGGATTGATTAACTTTGCCCAGGATTGAAAAAAAAAATCACTGTTCCAGCTAATGCTGTAATCATAATTGCAAATCTTTAGGTCAGACAGGAATCGCCTGAGTTTTATAAGCTGATCGGTCGTTTATATATCAGGATATTTACGATTGAATATTGATGTCGGGATACTAGTACCACCGAACCCTAAAGAATTCTTATGGTTCTATCACAGAATACCGCACAATGAACGAATCCCTATTTCTTCACGGGCTGGAAACCCGCTCTGAAATCGCCAAGGGCTGGTGCTTGGTTTTTGTGACTGCAGCGCAGCGAAGAAGCAGAGTGACTTGCTCTATAGCGATCGATCGCTTTTTTCTCTCTTACTTTCACATATCCTTAATTATATATGTAGTTAGAGGATTGCACACAATTCACTGGCATTTGAGCTGATTTTGAATTTTTTACAAAGTTAATCAAGCCCTTTAAGACAGCTTTAAACAAAAAACCCCCCAAATCATAAAATTAATCTAATATTCTTACTGTTGTCATCAAGAAGTTGTAATAGTTGTTGGATCCTGTTGCATTGTAGTAAAAAGTAGGATACGGAAACTCTATTCCATTTATCAGTTTGTCAAATACCTGGGAGAAAAGGAGAGAATCCATTATTGTCATTTAATTTGACTAAATTGATTCAGAGGCATGTTTATGAAATCAAAAATGATACAAAGATAGATATCAAAGCTTGAATGCAAAATGAGTAAAGACAGTTTGTAAGAAATGAATATATTCAAAATCAAGAAAACATAAAGTTATGGATGTATACATACATGTACATTGAAATAGCAAGTGAACAGTTGCCAATCTTGGGTGTGAGAATGTAAAAGTTTTGAAAGACAATCTTGAATATACCATTAAAAGCCTAGAATGAAATAAGATTTTACAAAAACATTAAAAAACTTTTGTTTGTAAAATATCACTAAAAAAAATTTATTCCAAGACTAGGAAATAGCTGAATATTATTCAGGGGCAGATCCAGGATTTTGTAAAAGAGGGGGGCCATAGCTGGAAAAGTACACAATTAAGGAGACAATTTTTTTTATTGTGTACTTAAGGTATGCCAGTTGGGTTTCAAAAGAATAGATGATAACTACAGCTTAAAGAAGAAATTATAGGTGATAAAGGAGGAACATGAGGAAATGCAGTTTCCCATTCGTTTTGTACACAAAACTCAGAAACTCTCCGTTTTCGGGCTGACATGAGGTCACAAAAGGTCATGTGAATCGGCAATGGTGAGACCGATTTTTGTAAACTTGGTGTCAAAAGATGCCCAAGAAATGAAAGAAGAAAGTCAGAAAGTTGTGTGGCATGAGATGAAACGATTCGAAATGCGCTGCAATATTTGTCTTGGGGTGGGGAGGGGGGGTACAGATCTGTGCCCCGTTGCATAAAACTTACCATTAATGGTAACTCTGTTATCAATGGTAACTACCATGGTAACATCACTCAACAGCCAATCAAAATCAAGGTTGCCATGGGAGTTACCATTAATGGTAAGTTTTATGCAACGGGGCCCTGGATTCAAAACCAAGGTGATGCACCAGTACCCTTTGGTATATCGGTTCTTAAATGATCAAGTTCCATAAATAGGACTTCAAGCTGTAGGTCCACTGGTTGCTTTGCTTTACAAGTATACACTCCCTTTTTTAACAGTAGGGTAATAAAACACATCAACAACATAAACATTGTTTTAGGGGATTTCCACAACACTTGCTCCTACGATAATTGCCCCGCTGTCAACATCCTATACTAAACAATGCCTAACTTCAACACTGGACTATACAACTACCTTACAAGAGGCACGATGCCTCAGTGGTAGAGCAGTGGTCTCCTTACTGGGAGGACCCAGGTTCAAAACCAAGTGGATGTGCCCTTTGGTAAGGCATTAATCCTCATTACGAAGTCCCTTGGAGAAGACTTAAAGACGTCGATCTCCTGATTGCTTACTTACAAGCATAAACATGCTTTCTTAGCAGTCAAGTAAAATAAACCATCAAACCTTTTTACCTTTTCAACCTTTCCAACCAATTTCAACCCTAATCCTTACACATTATCTTTGGTGAATTATAGCCTGGGTCAGTTTTTGCTGGAGCAAATCTGGTAGTACCTTTAAAGGGGGTCACATTGTATGATACAGTCAAGTAACAGCTGTAAATGTATACTCTCTCACCTCAAAACATTTCCGCCATTTTTTCTGAGCAATGTACGTAATCCCCTTTGAGGTGTATAGGTCGACCACTTTCTTCTGTTTCCTGTCAATCTGGTCTGTCTGGTACATCAATTTTCCATAGCCTGAAAACATCTGCAGCGTTAAAGACAAGTTCAAGGAAAAATGAAAAAACCTAAATATTAACCATTTTTTTTCCAGAAAATACAATTTTTTTTTCAAAGTTGCATTGCTCAATCAAATAAAATCCTGACAAATACATGTAAACAAACACAATATTTGTGGTGAAGCATGTTTAGATTTAAAATATTATTTTGTGGAGGAGTGTAGTGACCGAGGGGGTGAGGGGAAGCTCTTTGAAATAGGGAAACTTGATATTTTAATGCATTACACAGTTTATGCACTGCTGCTAAGCATTTTTGGATCATATTTTTAGATTTTTTTGTTTTTGTTTGGGGGGGGGGGGAGGGACCGGCCCCCATGGCTATGCCACTGTTTGTAAATAACACATCCAATCGAAATCCCCCTGCTTCACGTAAATTGGATATATCACACATTTGTTAAACCAAAGTAGTTTAGTGTCTCTTTTAGTGACGTTTTATATTCATCTTTCCATCCAGAATGCTTGAATTACAAATTATATATGAGCAGAAAGTGCAAAAATCGCTAGAAAATTTGAGTCCAGTTCTGGTGCAGTACACTGTGCTGTTCATGCGTAAGAATGATTTATTCGAAGATAATCATTAAAATCTCTAACTTGGCAATGCGCTGTGAAATTTATAATCGCTATTTTCATGAACAAATTGGCAATATCTTGTTAATTTTTTGTAATTTTCATTCAAAATCGTCCATTCAATATACAGTTTTGCTTTTTACAGCTATGAAGGAGTGAAAAATCCAAATAACTGGTGCCAATTGAGGAGGAAAAGCTGATTCATAATAGACCTTTAGAAAACTCTGAGTTGCTATGGCTTAATGCAACCATTCAGGTATGAATTTGTTCATAGCAGAGAATAGTAATTTTCCAAATTAGGTCTCAGATACATTAATTGCATCTTTCAATGTATTATGTGAGTAGTTCAGAGGATTTCAGAAAAAAAAGTGCTCGAAGTGATAAAACGGACAACACTAGCTCTTCTTTACCTTAGAAAAAAGAGCTGCCAGTATGATTCTAAAATTTTATTTCTACTTTTTTTTTTTTTTTTTTTTGGGGGGGGTTTGGTATCAAGTTGCTTAAAACTCCTAATGTGCCACTCAAATGATATCCTTTTGTAATACACAGTGCAATCCTACATGTACATGTACTGTAAATCACTGCCTTTTGTTTCATGCTGATCGGCACTCATGGCAAGCCCACAGTCGTACCAGTCAGCAAGCCCGGCAGATAAAAGGTTAACTAGGTAATTGCTTGAGCACTTCTACTTTTCAACATCTCCCTGGTGTCCGCTGATGGCTAACACAATCTGTGACCTTTGACCTACCGAGTAGGGGTCAACGAGACTATCGCCGATGGCCATTCCTTGGAGGTTGATGCGGGCCTTGGCCTTTGGGTTCTCGGTATGGATCATATAGCAGAGTGCTGGTACAGTGTATGTACTTCCCTGCATATGACTAGAGGCAAGAAGAGAGCTAGTTGAAGAAAAAATGTTTAGGGGTTGGGGTTCCTCAGTGTATATGATCTTACAGTCAGATCGCTGGTATGTACTTCCCTGGTGGTGAGCAAAAGTTTCAAGGAAAACTGGGGATGAATTTTCAAAACATTACAGGGTAATTCCCAGCAATTCATGAAAACTAAACTACCTGACATTTCCTCGAGTTTCAAAATTACTTGTGGACCAGAATACATAGATCAGTTTAATACATGTACCAGGTCATTATTTTTGTTATTCCTAACTTTAAAAGATAAATTTGACTGATCATGTGATTGCATTCTGAAAGAAACTGTCTTGACACTATTGGGAAAGGTTGCATTATGTACGGTACATATTAGAATTGGTGTAAACTGTGAGGTTTTAGAATCATCAAAGTCAGAGATGCCAAGTTCAAAGACTAGCCATGCGTGAGATTTTCCGCATCAGCGCCAGGTAAGGAAGGAACTGTGCGCTCGCCGTGCGGTGTGTATAATAATTATATATGGAGATAGGCTGTGAGGCCAAGCGTGAGAAAGAGATTTTTGCGCTCGCCGTGCGGTATGTATAATAATTATATATGGAGATAGGCTGTGAGGCCAAGCGTGAGAAAGAGATTTTTGGGCGTGATATTTGGATTTTTGGGCCCTAATGCGTGACTGTCACGTCTAATGCGTGAGACTTGGTAGGTCTGCAAAGTGATAAAAATGGACTCAATCTTACTGAAAATCACACGCACTACACTCAGAAATGTGTATGGGACTACACACATGTAACGTGAAAGTTTGGTCAAAATCGTTCAACTATTTTTTGTCATATTCACAAGTGAGGGCATTTGAATAGCAATCCTTTTCTTGGGGCATTTCTTCAATGATATTCTTCCAAACTGACGTAAAAATGAGAAAGCTCACAAATTGCTTTTCACTTTTACCAGAACACAAGCCTCTGTTTAACCCATAGCAGTACAGTGTCTCATTTTGTGACAATTAAATAATCTTTTAATCCAGAATGCTAGGAATTACACATTATACATGTACATGAGCAGAAAGAGTAAAAATCACAGAAAATTGAGTCTATTTCCAATGGCCCGTGTATGTAATTGTGCCATGCATGCACGAATAAAAGCAATTTAATTGTAACTAATCATTAAAGTGTCTAGATTGGCAACAAGGTTTAAAATTGATGATCAATATTTTCAGGTACAAATAGGCAATTTTTAACGTTAAATTTTGCACTTTTCATTCACATTGGTTCATTTAATAAACATTTGTAATTTTTATGAATTATGTAGGAGTGGAAAATAAGAATTATTGCTGCCAATTTGAGGAGGGGAAACTGATTCATTTAGACCATAAGAAAACGTGGAACTGCTATCAATGTCTTTAAGGTAGTGAAAACATATCTCACCTCTCCTGTAGCATAGAATTCATTCTTCTGGTACTGAGGAAACAGCTGGAAGAACTGAGTCAAAGCACTGCAAAGAGAATAAAGAAATGCTCCATTTCTGTAAATTAGAGTACAGCCATGGACGACAGTTTCAGGCAAAACAAATTATTGATTTATATATGTTAGTCTCTTTTCTATTCCTTTAATTGTTTTCTCACTTTTCTGATCAGTTTATTTCTTAAACACAATTGGCAAAAAATGCCACAAGGCCCTAATTGACTACTATCAAATATATTGCCCAATGTTAAAGGAGAAGCTCATCTTCATATATATATATATATATATATATATATATATAGGCCATTTGCACATGAGGCAGAAAATCACTTTTTAAAAAAAATACTGGGGAAAAAGGACTTACTACATGGTGTGTTACAAGGACAATTAGTCTCAAGGGTTTACTCATTGCAACATTATATAAGGAAACATTTCATTTCTCTCTTGCCTGTATAGATTGATTGCTACGTCCTCCTCATTGGTGGCGTATCCCAAATCATTTTGAGTGAAACTAAAACTTGCCCCAACCTGAAACAAAAAAGAAGAAATTACACCAACATAATATCATTCACATAAGAATGATACCATCCATACAGAGCAAAATAGCTAACAGAGGTGGATCCAGTATTTTGTAAAATGTGGAGGTTCACTTAAAAAACAAAACAACCTGTGACAACTGACAAAAAAAAAAAGGGGGGGGGGGACAAAGAGATTCGATCATACACTGTATGCCCTCCGGGAGGTGTCCGGACCCCTGTGATCCCCCCCCCCCCCCTTGATCCATCCATTGTTAAAATGCTTTATTCAAGCTTTCAATGCGAAAATGAAAATAAGTGAATTGTGCATGAACATTTTCAATGATCAGGATAATAGTATGGAAGTTTCAAGCATCATGTAATATGATTTCCTACTTGTAGATAAATTTCCTTTATTTTTCACTGTTTCCACATTAATATTAACAAATGCAAAATGACAGTTACATGTACATATATCGTAATGTCACCAGTCGCGGCGCACCCATGTAATACAGCTTTAATGCCACAGTGACCGGTTTCAACTGCTCTAGTCTCTTTGATCAATCTTTTCTTTGTACTATTCTTTGCGAAGCAGTACGTCACCACTGGTGCAATATGCGGCGACACTGGAGCAGTAGAAGCCCCTAAGAAGCGCTGCAGTGCTGTTCGTGCCACACAAGCAAGATGCAATGTTTTATGAGGTAGATTTTATTCAAAAGCATAATTATTTAGCATCTAATAACAGTTTAAAGGGTACCAATCACTAAAAAATAGTTTGCTCTGAATGTTAGGGGTTCCATGTCACTATATACGATTTTTAAAGTATGAGCTTCAAATTTTAATTGTATAAAGAGATATTGCAAGTTTAAATACTCTCTAAAAAAATCATCAAAGCGACTTGTGAGTAGACTAGTCGACGCACCCGTATGTGCTTGCACATAACATGGCCTGCGTGGAACCCAAGTGAGAGTTGGGTTCGGTGCGAGGGGGTTTTATGTTTTCTTTTATTTTCTTCATACTCCTTAAACTGTACCCCATATAGAAAGTCAGATAAATTGTTTTGAGGTTAATTTTATACATTCTAGCTGTACACAAATTATTTCTTTAGGTGACTGGTACACTTTAACCTCATATTTTAAAAATAGTATAGCAGTATGATGTTTGGTGATTGGTACCCTCTAAAAAATATAGATATCTGAAAAATAATCATGATACTAACTGGGTTATCTATAAACAGCATAGAATACTTCTGAGACCATGCCCACTTCCTGGGTAGCACTACGATTTCGAAAAAAGAAAGCAAAATTTGGATAAATCACGAGTAAAAGCGACTGAGATGGACATCCCCTAAGCCAAAAAACCAACAAAGTACTGTTACATGTAGACAATGACAAAATGATAATAATAATAGTATGTTTTAGCGCATTAGGTGAATACATCAATGTGCTTTACCGTGCATAATTATACTACCGTTCCTTGTACATCCATGGCTTTACAATGTTGTATTCATTATTACCCCTGGTCACTGAATTTCAAGCCTGCTCACAAGTGTGCACCATCTCCACTCGTAAGGGAGTATTCCAACCATTTTGCACCGTTCACATGCATGCTGTAGAGCAATGGCACGAACAGAGTCACATTGGCTGGAATTCACAAAGGTGGTTTCAATTCAGACCATGGTTTATGCAGATTTCGTGGTATAAATACGCTTGATTTAGCACGTACACTTAAAAAGATTCAATAATGAACGCGTGCCGGTTGGCAGAAGAGCTAAATTCACGCTAGTTGCCAAGGTTCAGACCAAGGTTTATTTAAATTAATTTGAATAAACCATGGTCTGAATTTACATAAACCATGGTCTGAACCATGGCAACTAGCGTGAATTTAGCACTTTTGCCAATCACGCGTGACCGGCGCGCGTTTATTAATGGATCTTTTTAAGTGTATGCGCTAAATCAAGCGTATTTATACCACGAAATCTGCATAAACCATGGTCTGAAATGAAACCACCTTTTGTGAATTCCGGCCATTGACTTTCACAGGTACCCACTATCTCCTCAGGGGTGAGAGCGGCAATGTAGATCAATGTCTTGCCAAAGGACGTACTTAGTGCCAAGGAGGGACTTGAACAGCGAACCATGTGATCCACACTCCAGTGATGTATCCAACAGACCACGACACCTCCACATCAATCAAGTAATTCAAGTTACGTAACACTCATATGTTGAGGGCCAGAAGGGCATTAATTCTAAATGCTCATTCATATGACATCGTAAACAGCTGTATTTTGTTTACGGACGCGAAAGCGAATGGTAATATCAAATAGAAGTAGCTGTTGCGCACAACAATTGTGGAATGCGTAACCACTTAATGTACATGTTATAAGATACAGAAGTGCATTACGCCTATTTTGCCCTAGCGTTTCACTGCATCGGTTTCCCATGGCATATATGTGAAAGAGGCTTAAATGTATAAACGCCTTTCTGGCTCTCAGCAGTTAAAACTATGTACGAAATGGTACTTAAAATAACGGTGCTTAAACTTTGAAGATACATTACTTGTTTAAAATTTACCTACATGTATCACCAAAGGGAAATCAAACCTGAATGGCAAGTTGTTATGAAAGAAAGAAGAAAGGTCAGAGAAGCAGGATTAGTGATAGTTTGAACAAAATCGAACTTATTAAAGGCAATAAGAAAGTTTTGAATTTTTTAAAGTTGTAATCACTACACTTATGGGAATTTCAAATTGGCTGAATCGGTAATGCCACTGTGATGTAGCACTGAACAACCCTCCCATTTCCTACAAAACACAAAATGACAAAAATGTCAATATTTCAAAATGTATCGCTCAAAGGGATCTTTTTCTTCTTGGAGGACCTAAAACAATATGCTATCTACAATATATTTTTAGTACTGCCCCGAGGGAAACAGTGCTTAGGAGAAAACCGGAATATACATGCAGTGTGAGAGTTGACCAGGAATACATCATGATCGATGCACCAAATTGCCCATTTGAGATTCGCATAGATAGTGATCTAATTTTCCAAACGTTCATAACTTTCTTCTTCTTTGTCCGATTTCTTTCAAACTTTTATCATTCTGTTTCTCTTACTTTTCTGCTTTCATACAAATCAAATCATTATAAAGGTTGGATTGCCCTTTTATAATAGAATGCAAGGAGTTGAGAAAAACCTACATTTGAGGTCTTTTGTGACAAGGAATGGACCATTCTCAGCAAAAAGTCCAAAGAGGGAGGAGCCTCCCAGTCCACCTTGTAACCATAGCAACACAGGGGCAGATGGGTCATTGTTCTGAGGGGAGAGAGAGAGAGAGGGAAGAAAAAAGATGAATTGCAGCATGTTTGTCTCATAGCACATACCCTGATCATACATGTACCGTAATAGATTGCTTCTAATAAAATAAAATTAACTTGACGACAACGATTGACTAACCTCTCTTGGCTAAGTGATGCCTCTGGCACAAGGCCCCTTGACATCATACGCCGATGCTAGCAAAAAGTAGAATATGGTTTGATAGGCAAAATCAGATTCTGACAAGCCACTTCGATGGAATGGATGGAACTTGATGTTCATCAAGATTATCATGATAATATGGTTTCTTGGTAGATAATTGTTGCAACTTCTACCTTATAAGGAGTTGTGATTGATATCAATTTCTACTTTTGAGATTGATATCAATCATAACTTCGTACAGGAGAGATAGAAAATTTGAAGTTTGTGATTGATTGAAGAACTTGTGATTGATTTGGATCGAAATGTTTATAGGACAGGGCCTAGGCTAGACCGAAAATTCTATCTCTCGTTTGTTAACCTCTTATTTGGGTAGGGTCGGCTCTTCACTTAGAGACAGAAGCGGGCCATTCAATCTGCTGTGTAAACCGACTACACACCAACGTGTAGTTGGAGAAATCGCTACAATGTTATTTTTCCTCATGCATAAATGATCAAGTTGATTAGGCCTAGGCTCTACTCCTTCAAAAATCTGACAACTTACCAATTTGACTGAATAATCCGTTTAATGCTCCTTTTTTAAGTAATTCAGGGTCCAAGGTATTCTCCATTTGAAAATCTTGCAGCCATATTCAAACTGATATTAGAATGTAGTCGAAGAGTAGTGAAGAGCCGACCCTACCAAAATAAGAGGCTAATGAACGAGAGACAGAATTTTCGGTCTAGGCCTAGGCATGTTACTTTAAGACTGAAACTTTCGTGTATTGTAAGTAATAGCCATTTTCACAAATTAAAATGTTTGTGAATTGCAAACAATTCAATCATTTTGTGACATGAAATTTGTTCAAGTCTTAACCACCTGTGAAATTCGTGAAAGTTTCATTCACACACAAGTTTCTGGTTTTGCAATACCAATATAGAGATCAAAATGGAATTAAACAATTTTAAAAGAAATACAAACCTGAAACTTTTGCAAATCCTGACCATTCGCGAAATTTGCAAAAGTTTCAGGTACGGCAACATTTCTGGGTTTACAGTAGATTAAAATGGAATTAATTAATTTTGAAAGGGGCTGAAGGAAGACAAACCTGTGAAGGGAAGAACCAGAAGAATATTGAACTGTTGTAGGTGCTGTTGACAGTAAAAAATCCTGAGTTTGAAAGGACAAGAATATTTGTGATTATTAAAAGTTATATTACTTTCAACTGAATTTTCACTCAGATGAATACATAAATTTTACAATGCACAAATTGAAAAATCAACCTTTCAAATACTGTCCTATATAATATTTTATGAGCTATAACACAAAATTAAAGCAAAATGGTAAGATAAGCTCTCGTAAGCAAAAAACAGTCACATGATCAAATATTTCTAAAAATAAATAAAATTTGTAGATAATTGTTGCTAATTATGTATACATATATGTTTATAATTTGCCAAAACTATGCAAATAAGATGGGATAAAAACAATGGCACCTACAATTTCTTAAGTCTTTCCAGCAACATAATGTTACGTTTACATAACAGTTTGGAACTAGTTCGATATCTTGGCTTTGGAACAACTTCCTTTGAGCTATTCAGAATCTGAGCAGTTGCATGTCAAAGATTATTGAGATGTAACTAAAGTTTGTGAAAGGTAACAAAACATATTTACATTTTGTTTTAATACATGTACTTTGTTTTGTTTTGTTTTCTTTCATCCTGGATCCACCACTGCATTCAGAATGTTAATGATAACCAAACATCTTACAGATACTTCTCACAGTAGAGGCCTGGGCCCATATTCTGAAAACTATGTTTATCTTTTATGTTAAGAAAAATGATGTAAATTGTCAATAAAGTGAAATTCCGCGCAATAACTTTGTGGAGGCTTGATTTAATAAACTGTTGGATTTTGATATCTGTCTTGTATAATGATGTTCAGAAGGATAAATAAATAGCCAGGCATAGAAATGTTTTCAAATACGTAATGCTATTATTAAGATATCTATGACTGAATACTCCCATTTACGAAAGCGTATGGCCATACGTTTTAGTCTAACACTGAGTATATGGGGGAAAATGAGTCTGGCATTTCCGGTCACTTGCATGTGTTTACTTTTGTGAAGCGCATGAAGATTTTGAAGTGCATTTTTTTTTTCCTGGGCTTCATTTTTACACCATATTATATATAATGATAGCATGTAAGGCCAGGCAGCTCAGATTTTATCAAGCCTCTACAAAGTTACCAAATCACTTTAAAGGGCAATCCAACATTTGTAGTAATTTGTTTTGTGTGAAAGCAGAAAAATCAAAGAAGCAGATTGGTGAAAGTTTGAACAAAATCAGACAAACAATAAGAAAGTTATGATTTTTTGAGAGTTGTAATCACTATACGTATGGGAATTTCAAATTGGCGGAATCGGTAAGGTCACTTTGATGTAGTGGCGGTCAACTTTGCCATTCGCTCAAACCCATACAAAGACTAAAATGTAAATTTTTCAAAATGTTTAAACTTCGTAGGATCTTTTTCTTTTTATAGAAGGATCTATAACAATGTGCTATCTAAAAAAAATAAATTTTGAGTACTGCCCCCGAGGGAAAAGGCGCTCAGGAGAAAACCAGAATTTTATATTTTGGTGCACGACAAATGTTGACCCTGAATACGTCACAATCGATTCACCAAATTGCCACTTTGAGATTCGCACAGATGCAGTAATCTCATTTTTCAAACATTCATAACTTTCTTATTCTCTGTCTGATTTCTTTCAAACTTTCACCATCCTGTTTCTCTTATTTTTCTCCTTTCACACAAATTAGCTCTTTATAAAGGTTGGATTACCCTTTAACTTTACGTAGGCGCAGCCAGCTTTGCACAAATGTTAATCAATGACTTGTCCTTATTTTGATTTGTTATGACAATTAACACTGTCATTTTCAGAATACCACCCCTGGATTACCATCTTTCAATGTATTGATTAATCCTTTATTCTTTACCTGAATAACTTTCCAGCGTGGTGCCTACAAGGGGTCCGACACGGCTCAATTTCTGACCTGAATTAAAGAATATTCGGACACAGACAAGAAGATGACAAAATTATCTCCAAATCAACTACACAGTATCATAAAAAAGCAATAAATACATTATCACTTAAAGGAAAATGAAACCCTGGGGAAATATCCATTTTAATGAAAAGAGAGGATAGAGAGAAGCAATTTTAAAAAAGTTCCATCAAAATCGGTTACGAAAAGGAAAAAATTATGAAAGTTTGAAAAGTCCCAATTTACTTTCTATGGCGATCCTCAAATTGGCAATGTTCCTTCAAAATGGCAGGTTTAGTAGTACAACTCTCAATATGTTTTGTACACAAAATTTCATATCTTCTGCATTATCTCTCAAAATGCTGCTTGTATTTTTGTGAACTCAACATATGTTGTGTCATCAAATACATTTCCCCATGGTATACATGTACATATCTTGAGCTAAGTAGGAGACAAGCTGCACCTTGAGAGATAATGGGGAAAATATGAAATTTGGTGTACAAAACATATGGAGAGTTGTACTACTAAACCTGTCACTTTGAAGCAAACATTGCCAATATGAGGATCGCCATAGAAAGTAAATCGAGAATTTTCAAACTTTTATAACTTTCTCACTTCGTAACCGATTTTGATGGAACTTTTTAAAATTACTTCCCTCTATCCTCTCTTTTCATTAAAATTGATTCCCCAGGGTTTCATTCTCCTTTTAATTTCATGCATGAAGCATGAGGTAAATGACATGTCATGCCATAACGCTTACAGTCATGTCCAAGATATTAAGTCATTTCATGTCTAATATGTTACCAAGATCTTGGAGTCATCAGTCATCATCAGATATACATGTACCAAAATATTAAATGTGGTGGGTAACACATGGGTCCAAAAACCTTGGAGTCACTTCATGTATGTATGTATGACCACTATCTATGAAGTAGGTCTTGGTCTTGAGACCGTTTTGAGACCCGTTTTTATAGGGTCTCAGTCTCGGACCTAGAAGTCTCGGTCTTGAAACTGAAAGTCTCGAGAAAAACGCTTGAGACCTCTCAAGACCCGAATAAAAATACTGCAAAGTTTGAAGAGATTGTTTTCCTTGCTAAGTAATCAAATAGGAGTAATGTCAAGATATTTTTAACTGGCTCACAATTTTGAATAAGGCTATCAGTTAAAGTTTGTTGGGTTTCATTTTCCTCTAAACTTAATCAGGTCTAAGTCTCGGTCTTGGTCTCGGTCTCGGACCTTTCAGTCTCTGTCTCCTTCTCGGTCTCAGATCCTGAGGTCTCGACTACAACACTGTCTAGGAACATACATCAAAGAATATCAAAGAACCACAAACCCCTCCTCCTCATTTACCACAATATCTGGATTCTCCAGATACCATCTGAACACTGCCTTCAGGATCTTTTTTTAAAATGGAAAATAATGCGCTACCAAGAACACTGCCAACCAAACTAATAATATCATATGGAAAGATGATAAGATTCTTGGCAAATGATGCCAATATTAAAGCAACAATTTTTCTGTAGAATTCAAGAAGATTTGTGAAATATTTTGTATTGCCTATAATGACAAAATCAAAAACTGTACCTTCCGCTATTTGCCCAGACTTGATGTATGGTGTTAAAAACAAAGGCTGCCCAGGATCAACCTTTGACCGCCTGCTATAAGCTGGAGGGTTGGGGTGGAACATTGCCCTGAATGCACCTCTGCTGGAAGCCAAGGACAGTGATGTCATCGCTAAAACCATGGACCCAAGAATTAAGATTGTCTTCCCATCAGAAGTAGCCATTCTGTAAAATAAGATTTTTGGAGGGTTAGTTACATGGCAAGGGTGAAAGTGAACGAGAATGGATGAAAGAAGATAAATATAAGACAGTGTGAACAGCATGAGATATTTCAAATCTAGACTCTGATTTAGGGGCACTGCTCATTCTTGTATAATTTAGGGAATTGTACCCCTCCTGGCCCCTGCTCCACTGCCTCACACTGTGCTGATATCAGTAGGGGAATCTATTATTATGAAGCCTCTCTGATTATTTGGAGCTAGGTATATATGGCTCTTTTGTGGACTTTAGGGCACAATTTGTAAGCGACATTGGGGTATATAGGTAAAATTTATTAAATATATACAGGTATATAGTACGTAGGGCACTTATCAGATGACAAAAGGGGCACTGATCAGAAGTAAAAGGGGCACTGATCAGAAGTAAAAGGGGCACTTAAAAAGAGGCATTTATCAGAGGTGAAAAGGGCACTTATCATAAAGGAAAAATTGCACTATTAGAATGGAAAATGGGCACTAATCAGACGAAAACAGGGACACTTGTCGGATTTCATAGGGGGCACTTATATGAGGTTAAAAGGGGCACTTATCAGAAGGAAAAATTGCACTATTAGAACTGAAAATGGGCACTAATCAGACAAAAAAAAACAAAGGCACAGATTTAAAAAGGGGCAGTAATGTCTGAGGTTAAAAGGGGCACTTATCAGAAGGTGAAAAGGGCATTTATCAGAAAGAAGAAGGGGCGCAGTTATACGTAGGAAAAGGGGCACTTATCAAAGGTGAAAAAAGGGCACTTATCAGAAGGAAAAACTGCATTATCAGAATGGAAATTGGGCACTAATCAGACAAAAAAGGGCACTTATTAGATTTCAAAAGGGCAGTAATGTCTGAGGTTAAAGGGGCACTTATTAGAAAGAAAATGGGGTCACTATATGCAGAAAAGGGGGCACCTATCAGCTATGAAAAGGAGCACTTTTGGGGTACTTGAAAAAGTGGGGGGGGGGGGGCACTGCAAAAGTTTTTGGTTTTACAGTAGATTTAAATCTAGTAAGAGTTAATTAGTGATCTCATTTCCTTAACATAATTACATAAAATAGGAACATGATGAATAACTTTTTTATCATTTGTCTGATTTCTTTCATACAAACTTTCGCGAATTTGCTATCCTGTTTCTATCAGTCAGGTTTTTCTGCCTTCACACAAAATCAACATAGATCTATATTACAAATGTTGGATTGCCCTTTTCAACTTTAATAAACAAGTACGTTGGGCTAATCACCAAAATTATGATTCAATCATAAATCAAAAACCTCTTAGATCAACGCAACCGTCTGAGTGGATCTATTGACTTAAAACTAAATTTCTAAAAAGTAAAAGTAAACTAGTAAAAAGTTTAAAAAAATCATTTCTGCAACCAAGACTCTAGAAATAAGGACTAATTTAGTAACACTGCACACTCCCTCGTCCTCCTCGTTTGGTTCCTGATGGAATGTTGAGGAGTAGCCAGAAGAAGAAGAAGAAGAAAAAAGCGCTCACTCGCGCAAGGTTATTCATGTTATTGTTAATTAGACATGTTAGAGTTTTAGACCTAGACCCTAGTCCTAGAGTCTAGACTATTTATTTTCAAAGAAAAAGTCAGATAAACTGACAATATTAAAGAGCTTTTTTGTCTTATAAAATTGATCATATCAATTCGACAATGGTACTGTAAACTGTAAACAAACAAACAATAGAAATGATATGCTTTTACTCACATGGTTGGATTTTCTTGAAGTTTTTGCTTTTCACTGTAGAGTCTACTGGCATGGCAGGGCTTAGACCGATGGGATCTGTCTCTTCCTCGGAGAACTTCTCTTTTTCATTACTGACGTTTGTTGGTCAGTTCTCCTCCTTAGAGACAGATATCACCCATAGACTCGCCTGTGCGAACATTTTGCACCAATTTGAAGCAAGCAGAGGCGACCAAGTTAAATGCATTTTAACCCTATTTTAACGGGTCTAGTACCCATTTTCATGTAATAAATACAAAATAATAACTTAGAACTACGTTTTGATTTACCCCTTTCTTGAATTGGTCTATTTTGAAGCTTCTTTCAAGCTATTTTCTTCCCTAATCCAACACTTTTCCTCCGTATCGCCAATTTTGAAATGCGTGTCACCTGACTTACGTTAGTGATCGTTTTGTGGTATCGTTTTTAAAAAAAAAATCTTCTTTCGTTGTATGGTATCGGCAGTCATTGCCGACACCATAAAAACGATACCACAAAACGATCACTAACGTAAGTCAGGTGACACGCATTTCAAAATTGGCGATACGGAGGAAAAGTGTTGGATTAGGGAAGAAAATAGCTTGAAAGAAGCTTCAAAATAGACCAATTCAAGAAAGGGGTAAATCAAAACGTAGTTCTAAGTTATTATTTTGTATTTATTACATGAAAATGGGTACTAGACCCGTTAAAATAGGGTTAAAATGCATTTAACTTGGTCGCCTCTGCTTGCTTCAAATTGGTGCAAAATGTTCGCACAGGCGAGTCTATGACTATGGGTGATATCTGTCTCTAAGGAGGAGAACTGACCAACAAACGTCAGTAATGAAAAAGAGAAGTTCTCCGAGGAAGAGACAGATCCCATCGGTCTAGGCAGGGCTGTGCCAGGGATCGGACGAAGTTGTTTTCACAAATCAAACATGTCGTGTCATGTGATCGACCACGGTCACCTGATACTGTCTGTAGCACGTCACGTGACATTAAAGGGGCGGGGCAAGAAGAGTGTATGCCTAACACCATTTGGAAAAAAAAAAAAAAAAAAAAAAGGTAGTAGCTCAGCGAGAAAGTGAAGAGAGCAAAGGGAGAGGGGGAAAATGATGAGAAAAGGAGTCTTGACCACTTCCAGCACCGTCCCCCTAATAATGTAGCCTAAAAATTCGCGTTTCATTTTCAGACCGGTGCCCCCTATGGCACTCCGTGCACTCATCTTAAATAGATAGACTCACGCTACGCCACTGCATTTACAAGTACTAGTAGTATAGATTCTATTTCTTCTTCATCATGGCCAGGGGCGGCATACGGAGCTTTTCAAAGTGGGGAGGGGGACCGTACAGGAAGGGCACTTTTTTGAAGAAAAAAAAATGGGGCACCTAATAAGGGTGAACACAAAGCGAATTTTTTTAGACATTGATTGATATTACCGTACATTCTAATTCATATATTAGAGTCATCATGTTTTGTATATCTACATGGTTCTCATGGGAGCAAATCCGGGGGACAGGGGGACATGTCCCCCCACGATTTTAAAGATAGGCCAATGTCCCCCCCCCCCCCCCCCCACAAAATGTGATAACCTTTTTTTTTTTCTTTCCTTTTTTTGCTTGTCAGAGAATTTTGGAGGACAACTAGACCCCAAAAATGTGATAACCTTTTTTTTCATTGTTGTCAGAAAATTTTCGAACATTTCGGACAGGTACAAAAGTTAAATCATGTGGTGACCCCCCCCCCCCCCCCCCCCCGTATTTCAAAATGGATTTGCGCCACTGATGGTTCTATAGATATGCATACTGCTTCCGCTTCACAATTAGCAGTTTTGTGTAGGCCTAGTGATTTGATGATTCATGTGTGAGCGAGCGAAACGAGCGAGCTAAATTTGTAAGACTTTTTCTACTACAGTGCTGTATGCTGAAGTGACCTCGGGTTGTGCATTATTTACAGCGATATAATGATAACCACAAATTTATTTTAGGCCCTTTTTTATCATTCATTTTGTCATTAACCCTTTCGTTTTTCTTATCAGAAACAATTTTCAGTGCTTTTATGTGGTTGCATTGTAATCGATCAGATTTTATCAGAGAAAATAACCGAACTTGAGTGGGTTTTAAACAAAATCTCATAAAATATAAAACAAGTAAGAACTTAAAGGTCACACCAATGTCAACATACTTGATGCGATCTGCTTGATTGCATAATAAGGTAAACTATAAGTGCGAAATTTTTAGAAAATATTGCCCTTATTTGCTTTAAATTATGGGGAAATTCGAGCGAGCAGAATGAGGAATCTCTTTGCTTCGGGAGGAAAAGGGAAAAGGGTAGGCCTATGTTCCCCTCCTGCCCCCAGCTCCATTGAATAGGAGCACCTGTTACTACATAAAGCCGCATGCATCGATTCTTTGAAGCTAGATACGGGTCTTATTGTAGGCAACAATGGTAAATATAGGTAAAAGGCTGGGGGCATTTATCAGAAGAAAAAAAAGGGCACTTATGAGACGTAAAAATGATCACCTATCAGATTTTAAAAGGGGCACTTATCAGAAGGGGAAAAAGGCACTTATTAGAAAGGAAAAGGGGGGCATTTATGAGAAGTAAAAAGTGGCACCGGCCTATACGGATTTAAGAAAGGCACTTATCAAATAGAAAAAAGGGACTTATTAGTAGAGAGAAAATGTGCATTTATCGGATTTGAAAAAGGGCACTTATGAGAACGAGAAAAGGGCACTTAACAGAAGAAAAAAGAAATGGCACTTATCAGAAGTAAAAAACTAAGGGGGAAATTATCAGGAGGAGAAAAGAAAGAGAAAAAAGAACACTAAAATGAAGTAAAAAGGAGCACTTATCAGAAGAAGAAAAAGGGGCACTTATCCAGTGGCGTAAATCCGTATCAAGGAGGGGCGGGGGGATGGTTGAAATAATTTGCCAACGTGATCTTGTTTGACAAACACAAGGCACGTTTTGTCATTCAAAAACACCCATCCCATAGGCATATACCCCTCCCATATCATTCACATTCAATCTAACACCCACACACACACACACACACACACACACACACACACACACACACACACACACACACACACACACACACACACACACACACACACACACACACACACACACACACACACACACACACACACACACACACACAACTCTAATCAACGTCTACAAACATCTAATTTTCTTCAAATGATGCGTCATTCTAGAAGAGTGAAGAAGAGTCTTGAACATGATGTATAAAATCAGATGAAATCTCTTTTATTTCAGACTTTGTTGCTTTAAAAATTTCTGTACATTCTCGGGGAAAAATCAAATACAATTATTATAATGACCATGATAATACCACTTTCCAGACAGAAGTCGAGACGGTGGAGAGTGAGAGAGAAACAGAGAGAGAGGGAGAGAGGTGAGGGGGGGGGGGGGGGAGGGTGGAGAGGGAAGAAGCAGTCTCACCCCAACCTGATGAAAAGTGGTAAAGTTATTTTAGATATATTTTATAACAATAAAATGTTTGAAATATAAGGATGAAATAAAAACTATAATAATTTTATGAATAACATTATCAATTACAATTTAATATACCAAAATAATAGTAATATAACTATGAAAATGATGATGATGATGTAAAGTTACATTTTTGACATTCCATCTTAACCACTTGCCCATGTACATATCATGATTAGAAGGGAACGGCATTCTTTTTTTTTTCAATTTTATGATAATGGCATAGGTCTTTCGTATGGCGATGGTGAGCAGGCCCTTTATTAGCATTTTTTAAATTAAAGTTGACTCAATTCAAGTGTTTAGCGGAATTTCAGGGAGAATTTTCGCCAATAAAACAATTATCCAGTAACATATATTTTTTCATTTCTTTCGTGAAAAGTGTGGGGGTGGGATGATTGTACAGGCCATCGCCCCCCCCCTTCTCCTCGAAAAGTGGGGGGATATATCCCCCATCCCCCCGGGATTTACGCCAGTGCACTTATCAGAAGTTGATAGGGCCCTTATTAGATAGGAAAGGGGCACTTTCAGAAGTAAAAAAAAAAAGGGCATTTTCAGAGAGAAAGGGCGCACTTTTCAGATATAAGAATTGAGCGCTTTTGGGCATATGTCCCCAGGCCGCCTCCTAGTGCTGCCTCTGATCATGGCGTGTTTGAAGTTTGGGGTTATCCTGCATTTGATTACTTACGGTCGTCTAGTTATTTTCTATCGTCAAAGATCAACACGTTATGAGGACCAGTTAATAGTGGGCAGGTAAGGGCGTGAGGCTACAGGTTTTCAATGCAAAATCGAAACCCTGCAGCGGAATAAAATCCGACAAGTCGCTGACCAATGACAACCTACATGTGGAAAACTTATAGAAGAAAGTCTTTCTACGTACGACCTCTGACAACCAGATGGTTGTCGCCAGTCGGCGAGCGGTCGCCGCTCTAGTGTGACGGAGGCTTAAATGACAGAATCAAGCTGATCAAAATGAGCAACAACAAGTTATCGATCACACAATAAGCTATAAACAGAAGAGGAGTTTATTAATGAATAGGCCTAAACAAATAATTCATTGTTATTAATACTTATTTATTTTTCATTTTAACTCTAGGAATATCCGAGGAAAACTGCTTATTTGGCAGTAATTTACAGATTATTTCAAAATATGAGACGGCGCAGCCTCATTACAAAAGTATATCAAATCATCGCCTATAGCCTTCCACCACTTCTACCTCAATCACACCGCCAACTGACTCCATATTAAACCGACCGATTCTTGCCCGTTATTTCGGGTATATGATTGTTTGTTCGGTCTCATAGGCGTATCGAGGGGATGTTTTGGATGTTCAAACACTCCTCTTTGGCAAAAGGGCTGTTTTAGGTGTTCCACACTCCCCTTTAGCAGTTTTTTAGGTGTTTACAAATGAAACAAAAGCTTGTTTTAAACACTTTTATTTCAGTTTTATGTTTCGCCTTGGTCTAATAATATATCTTTTTTTTTTTGCTTGTCAGAGAATTTTGGAGTAAAAAGACACCCAAAAATGCTGATGACCTTCTTTCTTTCTTTTTTTTTTTTTTTTTTGGGGGGGGGGGGCTTGTCAGAAAATTTTCAGAATATTATTAAGCCCCCTCCCTCACAAAATCCTGGATCCGCCGCTGATTAAATGATTAAGTTAAAATGAAGAATAATCTTAAATACCCCCCTTTAAAAATCCTGGGTACGCCTATGTTCGGTCTTTGTATTGTCGGTAAGGTGTCGGTCTTGTTGGCGTAACCGGGGGTATTTTATTCGAAAGCCGTTGGAAATGTTTCATCGCCGTTTCATTATCACTCTGAACGCAACTGATTTGTGCATGTCGCCATCTCTTGTCAGATATATTATAGTTAAATTTTCTTCTATTAACGCCCTAACATTTCAGTTGTTCTTTTTTTCCCCACATACTTCTGTACATTGCAGGCCTTATGTTTTCAATGTTTATTTCATTACTACATAAACTTGAAGAATATCAACCTAGTATATGGACTGACTACGTACGCAATATTTTTGCCATTAAACCAAATCAACTAGTGAAAGCACTGTACCTTACAAATAGGCATTATTAAACTTGGTAAAGTACAGTGAAAAGGTGCACTTGTGAAGAAATCTATCCTCGCGAAATCCGAAAGATGTATTTCATTTGGAAATTACTTCTATCGGTCATTTGGATGTTCCATAGCCCCCCCCCCCCCCAATGTTACATTGTGTGTTAAATTTCACATTTGATGAGCCATGAGTATGAATGCCATGCGTCGTAGTCAAGCTTCTGTCGGCGAAACTCTCTGAAACTTTTTCTTATCTTTACACCTTTGCCACCAGGGTGGGGTCATGTCAACGTTGTGGCCGATAATGATGAGAGGGTGGGTCGCCGAGTTGAACTCTGTCATCTTAGCTCCTCTTTCTAGACCTCAGAGATAGAGGGGAAAAAATATCACTGCTAAACAAAACAATTGCTTCATGATTCAATGATAGTCTTTAATCTATATTTAATCGTCTTGAAATTATATCATAATGTATTGAACAAGGACAAGACTAGATTGTTTTATATTGCTGGCCCCATTTACCGAATGTATACTCAGTTGTCGTGCGACATCGACAATTTATTGTATCTTTGAAAAATCGGTAATTATAAGTAATATTACACTAGCTATTGTGCAAATAAAAAAGAATATCATATGTAAGGTTAATTTTCAGTCATTACATCTGTCGCAGACGTGGCAGATGATTTCGCAGGCTCTCTTATGGTTTTTTTTTCTTATCTCCTTTCTTTAGCATGTTTAGCTCTCCCTATTTGTCTCGGCTTTCCGTGTAGCTAAAACTAGCTATATATCTTTTCATCTGCTCCCCCCCCCCCCTCTCTATATTTAGTCGGATTAGTCGTAATAAATATCTTTCAGCTAGAGCTTTATTTCGAAATTACTGAGGGGAAACTGCCCTTGCACCCTCCAATCGAATGGACATCCCTCTTCTCAAGTTAGCATCGGAATAGCAAACATACTGATATATTTGGAGAGAAAGCCGATCATCGCATTGTTGTTGGTTTCCATGGCAACCTTAGGATGTAGTTTGTCTCGCATCTTGAGTAGCCTGGCGATGAAATTAGGAAAGACCGACCCCATGTCGGTCTGACATTGATGATCAGTCCCTCTACAGTAAAAAGATAGAAATAAAGAATAAAAGAAAGGACGAAAGAAAGAAAGGGAGAAAAAATACACTGCTTGCCCAGCAGGAAATTGTCCAATAAGTAGTGAAATTGTAGTACGTTTATATGTTCGGTGGTCTGGGGTTAGTGACCGGGGTAATCATCATCAGTGGGGTTTTCTTTAAATTCTCATTCTCTTAATTTTCTTTTTCTTCCTCCTCCTCATCTTTTCTCCTCCTCTTTCTTCTTCTTCTTCTTCTTCTTCTTCTTCTTCTTCTTCTTCTTCTTCTTCTTCTTCTTCTTCTTCTTCTTCTTCTTCTTCTTCTTCTTCTTCTTCTTCTTCTTCTTCTTCTTCTTCTTCTTCTTCTTCTTCTTCTTCTTCTTCTTCTTCTTCTTCTTCTTCTTCTTCTTCTTCTTCTTCTTCTTCTTCTTCTTCAAATATCATCATTATCATCATCATCATCATCACGATTTTTATTAACAACATCATCATCACCGTCATTATAATCATTATAATCATTATCATCATTATCAGTATTATCGTAATAATATCATTGTGTTTCTCATCACTGTCGTCATCATCATCATCAACTCCATACCTTATCGTGATCATCTGCCTGTTCCCCGTGGTCGCCGTCGGATCGGGAATCATGCATAGGAGGTGCTGCATGTTGTCTCTGAACTGAAACTTCTCTGTGTTGATACAGAGCATGGGTTGATCGAAGCACCGGAAACTCTCTTGAAGGCTTAAAGGGTACCCCCATGGGTCACACACCACACCACACCTATTCAAAAATCATATTGGCCTTAATCAAATTCAAGTTTAAAGTCAAAACAAATCAAATTACGAATTGAAAATCATATTTAAACCAAATTCAAATTCTAATTTTAATTCAAATTCAAATTCAAATTCAAATTCAAATTCAAATTCAAATTCAAATCAAATTCAAATTCATATTCTAAATCCAATGCAAATATTCGAATTCAATCCAAATTCACATACAAATTCAAAATCAAATTCACTTAAATCCAAATTAAAACTAAAATTTGAATTCAAATTTCAATTATTGATAAAGAACTTGGGGCTGATTGGCGAACCAATTAATACACTCCAGGGGAGCGTTTCATCAAGCGTTTTGTCAGTGATTTTTACTTAAAAATTTGCTCTCAGCCAATCAGATGCAAGGATTTCAGTAGCTTATAACAGTTGTCGGTAAAAGTCACTGACAAAACGCTTGATGAAACGCTCCCCTGAAGACTAAAAGGGTAACACCATAGGTCATACGCAATCCCACACATAAGAAATACCAACAATTCAAATTCATCTTCAAAATTATTATTGTCTTGCACTTTCTGCCGGGCGTGTGGGGTGCTTGATACCTTTTTATCAAAATTTGGGCAAATTTGGGCAAATTCATAACTGACCATGCTGACGTCGGCAATAATTTTAGGACACTTTTTCATTACCTTGCTGGCAAACTAAATAATCTAAAGACTTTTATCATTTATTTTCTGGAAATAAGACAATTCTCTAGTATTTCCTCAGGAAAGCACACAGGCGCGAATATTATATCAACACATTTTGTCATTAAATAAATAAATGTAAGATCCTCTTGAATCTTGGATCCCATAAGATATCAGAGGGCTAAAAGAGGATGTGAATATTTTCCAATGAAACCTTAATTTAAAAAAATAGATATACATTGAAATTAGTGGTATCGTACATGCTCCCATACGCTTACAATATTGTAATCTAGTTTTGATAATGTATAGCTGGGATACAACATTCCTTTGAACTCATCGGACAGATGAGTACCAATTGTTTATCATTGGGATTCGAAGATAATTATGAATAGCTTGAATTCTTACTTCAATCTTTTCTCGTGGCTGAGTGTTGCTATTGTAGTAGCTCCTCCGTATGAATGGCCGCATATTGCTGCAGATGACAAATCTAACCGCCCCTCGATATACCAAAATTAGATATTGAATAATAATAACACGATAAAAACTACTTTCGAAAAATAAACTCAAGACAATTTCAATAGCCCTGTCTATCACCTTTAGAAATGTGCAAACATTACAATGGCGTATTACGTAATCCAAACAAGATTTCTATGGGCAGTACAATAGGCCTTTGAAATTGCCCTTGAGTTTATTTTTCGTATATTTATTTTTTGTATATTTGAGGGGGTATAAATTAGTCGAATATATGATATGACTTTGTGCTTTGATTAGACATAGTAAGAGGAAGGTACATCATGAAGCAGGTAAGATACCCGGAGGGGGGGGGGGGGGCATGTCTCATTGAGACCTGTACATCATCCTCGTAAATCTCTTTCTGAAAAGCACCTTAATCGGGGATTGCAGTAGGAGTAGCTTTGATACCCTAAACAGGGAAACCCGTCTAACATTTCTGATTTTTATACCCTTAAAGGGAAATCCAACCTTAATAGCAAGTTGCTCTGAAAGAAAGAAGAAAAATCAGAGAAGCAGAATGGTGAAAGTTTGAACGAAATCGGACAAGCAATAAGAAAGTTATGAATTTTTGAAAGTTGTAATCACTATGCATATGGGAATTTCAAATTGGCCAAATAGGTAATGTCACTGTGATGTAGCTGTGGACAACTCCCCCAACTTAATAGCAACTTCTTATTAATTTTGTATTTCCCTTTAACCCATAGCTCACGGGAGCCGGGTGGTTCCTGTATTATGCCTATGGGGATGAGATAATTCAGCAGTCAGCGGGTTAAACATCATTTGCAAGGGTATTTGGAAAATAAGCATTATGCTGCAAAGTCAGCTGCGCTGTGGAATATGAAATTACCTTAAACTGCGACAGATCGAAATCCTTATCGATGTCGCTTTCATGGTGGAGGCCATCATCGAGGACTTCAAGAAAGTTCAGACTAGCGATGCACTCATCACGTCTTTGTGTGATCTGGGTTGAGGGGGGGAAAAAGTAAATACGTTCTTGTGTAGTGTTGTCTTTGCCACTGTTTGGTCCCTCCTTACACCCCATCTCGCCCCTTTCTTTCTCTGTCTCTCAGCCCCCCCCCCCCGCAATATACCTCACTGCATATGTATATCCATCTACTTTCCTCTTTCTGTTTTTCTATCTACGAAAATGATCCATCTCTCTCTCTCTCTCTCTCTCCCTCTCTCCTCCCCCCATCTTTCTTTCTCCCTTTCCCCTTTCTTTTCTCCAGTCTATTTTTCTCTTTCTCTCACTCTCTTTCTTAGGTCTATTTTCCAACAAGAACCCTGCAGCCCTCTTTCTGTTTTTCTATTTACCGACGAAAATGACCCATCTCTCTCTCTCTCTCTCTCTTCTCCCCATCCTCTGTCTCCCGGCCTCGTACCCTCTCTCCTTCCATCTCTCTTTTCTCACCCCCCCCCCTCTCTTTTCTCCTGTTTATTTCTCTCTTTCTCAGATCTATTTTCCAACAAGAACCCTGGCCCCCTTAGGCTAAGTGTGATTGCCTACAATGTTTTCAAAATTCAAATGTTTCTTTCAGATATGTTTTAAGGGGGGGGGGGGGGGTCATACCCCACCCCCTCTATATTGACGGTCCTGTCCCCGCAATCCGAAAAAAAATATTTCATAATCCTGTACTTGTTTCAGACGAAACTCGGGAACTTCGTATGGCGCTTTGATGAAATCCACCGCCTGATACTTCGGCTGTGATGATTTCTGGCTGGCGTTTGTCGATGTGGTTTTATCATTACAGGCATTCTTTATGAAGAACGAGTGGCATGCCGAGTTATCTCTGTATTTAAAAATAATAAAACACAGAACAAATTCTAGAGACAGTGGCAAAGCTACATAAAAGGATGAAGGGGGAAGGGGGACGGGAGCCGCTTTCAATGCCCCCCAAAACCCCAAAATGAAGGAATTAAAAGTGAGAGTGAGAGAGAGAGAGAGAGAGAGAGAGAGAGAGAGAGAAAGAGTAAGAGGGAAAGAGAAAGAGAGAAAGAGAGAGAGAGAGAGAGAGACAGGAGCCGCGGAGCGTTTTTGAAAGTGTGTGTGTGGGGGGGGGGGGCTGATCTGATATCACCCACTAATAACAATTTTGGAGCCTTTTTTCCGAGTTTTTTTTAACGTGTCTACTCCGCGGCTCATGAGAGAGAGAGAAGAGGTGGGGGGGGGGGGGGGGGAGGAGGGGAGGAAGGGGGAGACAATGTGAAAATACGATAATAGGCTGTGACCCATCCCACATCCTCCCCTCTCTCTATGGCCTTATCCATTAATGTTCTCTCACATTTTATGCCCAAATCATACCTGTGCGTGCCGCCCCCATCCTGTGACACCAGTGCCACGTACCCTGTGAGTGGAAGCTGGATCAAAGCTACTGCACTTTAATTCTGCAGAATATTCCTGTTCACCAAGTGACCTTATATATTTTACAAAGAATTCCATTCCGTGATAATTAATGCAATTTTGTTTAAAAACCATGGATACCTGTGTTCTACCGCTGCCACCACACATCCACAAGAAGCGATGTCCAGACATGTACTGGTATACGTAGTTCGGCATCCCCCTAGACCATGACTGAAGATGACCACCGGATACTTGGTCTTGCATCCACTCAACTGACCATGCCATCTCGCTGGTACTTTGATGTTTTCTAGAGGGCGGGGGATGAACAAACTTTAGAACCTCTAAGAGGGAAATTGCACTCTGATTACAAGTTGGTTTTAAAAGAAGCAGAGATATTAAAGAAACAAATCAGTGAAGGTTTGAGCAAAATACGATAAGAAATAAGAAAGTTATGAATTTTTGAAGCTGTAATCAATCAAACACAAATTGGCAACTCCGTGACGCATCTTGCGAGCTCCCCTCCCATTTGCCCTGTACCCACAAAATTTTATTTCCATTTCTCTGAAGAAAATATTCAAACATACATGCACCTTAGATATGTATGAGAAAAGTCTATTCCTTCGTCAGAAACTAAGAAAATTAAAATTTATGAAAATGTCTGTACTAAGCAAATGGGGATGAGTTTGCAAGATACGTCACGGAGTTGAAAATTCATAACCTTGTTCAGTTTCTTATCGGATTTTACTCTCACTTTTGCTAATAAATCTGTTTCTCTCATTTTCTGATTTTATTCAAATCAACTCAATACCGGTGTGGAATTTCCCTTTAAAGCAACGATTTTAAAATAATACTAATTTAAAAATTGACAATAAAGAAAGATGACCACTGGATAGTTGGTATTTTACCCACTCATCACTGTTCGAATCTGGATGTTTTTAGAAGGCTTTGATTAAACATGGGAATCTCGTTATTGAAATGAGAGGCTAAAATAAATATTTACAAAGTTACAAAGTAAAAGGTGTCCAGTTATGCAATAATCTTTTCGTTTGTGTAACCTTTAAATAACAGCTAATCCACACTGCAAAGATATGATTACATTTTATTTTATTTTATTTTATTTATCTATTAATTTATTTTTGCTATTTTTAAAAAATTGATTAATTGATTAATTGATTATTATTATTATTCATTTTATTTTATTTTATCTATTTTTTTTTTTTTTTTTTGGGGGGGGGGGGGGAGCATCTGCATCCGGGGAAATAAAAAGTACTGGAAGATATATAAATGCGCACCTAACAGACTGTTGATCTTTGACCCTAGCCACTTGACCCCGCCCACATTGGCGTATCCATGGGCGTAGTGGTCGCTGGGCAACCAGCAAGGGCGTTCCTCCAGAGGAATCCACTGATCTGTTCTGTCGATCGGATAAAATAGCCTCAAGATGATTCTGAAAGAAAGGAGTTAAAAAAAATCTCTTTCTCCGGTTTGTAACAATTTAATGGGCGTTCTCCCGATTTACGTACCGTATCCGAATTTATGAACCTTGCCATGCTTACCATGGTGAATTTTCACTGATGCCCTCATCCACTGATATTCGTTCCTACTGATGTCTACTTTCATTTCTTTTTCATTTGACTGTCTAATAATTATCATCATCATCATCATCATCATCAATACTATCATCATCACCCGTATCCGGACAACTACCCCCTGGACAATTACCCCCCGGACAACCACCCCCCGGAAAACCACCCCCTGGACGACTACCCCCCTAGGACAACTACCCCCCAGGACAACTACCCCCTAGGACAACTACCCCCAGGACAACTACCCCCCAGGACAATTACCCCCCGGACAACTACCCCCCGAACAACTACCCCCTGGACAGCTACCCCCGGAAAAATTGTCCTGGGGGTAATTGTCCTGGGGGGTAGTTGTCCTGGGGGGTAGTTGTCCTGGGGGGTAGTTGTCCTAGGGGGTAGTTGTCCTGGGGGGTAGTTGTCCTAGGGGGGTAGTCGTCCAGGGGGTGGTTTTCCGGGGGGTAGTTGTCCGGGGGTAGTTGTCTAGGGGGTAGTTGTCCTAGAATCATCATCACCATAATCATTATTTTAATCAACATCATCATCATCATCATTATCATCAATACTATCATCACCCTCATCATCATCATCACCCTCATCATCATCATCACCCTCATCATCATCATCACCCTCATCATCATCATCATCTCCACCACCACTATCACCACTACCACCAACATCATGGTTATAATCACCATCATCACCACCATCGACCCCCCTCGTTCCCTCCTCACCCTGGTTCGACAATATCTGTCATGACATCCCCGCTCCCGACATCGTACGGGCCGCGTCCGGGTGGTACACCTCGACCATTTGACTTATCAATCCGTGATGATGTCATAGTGCAATCTGATCACAGTCGTAAGAGAAGATATTTCGTGGTAAAAAGTAGGCTACACGATAAAAAACATAAACACAATTTTTACACACAAGTATTACACGTATGTGACGTACGTACAGCAAGCTATTTCATAATTTAGAAATTTAAACCAAATTACTCTATCAATAACCTACTTTGTTGGTAGGACGAAGAAAATATAAATGAAAGGAGTGTAAAAAAAAACAAAAACAAAAACAAAAAAAACCGGAGGGAAAGTAGGAACCCATCTTGGCTCTTTCCCCCAGGTCAAAGTTAAGTGAATTATGCACGTGATTCAAAAGCATACCTTAACATATGTTATTGATAAAATGAAAAGCAACAACAAAAAAAAAAAAACTGGTTTATCGGCAAATTTGGGACACAAACCCCATGCATTCGAAATGGTCTTTATGATGCGCCCTTTTCGAGACGTCATAAGTACTTTCATCATGTTCAGGCACTCAAAAGGCAGGTATTCAAAGACTGTGAATATATAAACCCCCTCAAAAAATAGTTCTGCAAGAAAACTTTGAGCGTTGAAATCACTCTCTCTTTTTACTAAATTATCATATTTTAATTTGGTACCACTGAAAAGCATGTTTTATTCCCCTTTATCAATGATGCCTCATTTGTACAGATTATTTAATCATTGAATGTGCAGTACACCTGAATACGGGGCCACGTCAAAAGTGAAATGTTGCAAAATGCACTGTTATTGTCAACAGTGAATTATTCATTTGTTTGGAGCACTAGCGTAGCTGAGGGGGGGGGGGGGGGAGGGGGGCAGAGTGCCCCCCTGACAACTTTCCTAGGTTTTTTTGTTTTTGTTGCTTGTCAGAGAATTATGGAGGAAAACATCTGATAACCCCCCCCCCCCCCCCCCGAGTGACCTTTTTCGAGAGCTGGCGAAAAAAAAGTAAAACACGATCCATCCTCCAAAGAAAGGAGAATTTACTGTTGACAATAATGCATTTTGCAACATTTCACTTCTGACTTGGCCTCATATTCAGTTGTACTACACAATTCCATAATTACATAATCACTAACAAATAGGGCATCATTGTAAATGGGAATGAAACATGCGTGTCAGTGATACTGCATCCAGGTATATGATGATAGAGTATAACAAGAAAGATATCAATGCTCAAACCTAAATTGCAGAACTTTTGTTTTGATGGGTTCATATTCAACTAGCTAGGCACTGCATCAGTGACTAACCTAGTCTAGTTCTGGACGTTTGTAATTATTTTGTCCGTAAAACCCCATGTACGTGCACCCAGCGTATAACCAGGGAGGTGGAAGGGAGACGGCGCGAAGTTTGTTTGGGAGAGTGAATCAGAGGACTTCGCGCCGTCTCCCTTCCACCTCCCTGGTTATACGCTGGGTGCACGTACATGGGGTTTTACGGACAAAATAATTACAAACGTCCAGAACTAGACTATGACTACCCATGCATGGGCTGTGATCCAAATCGTGGTACTTCTTTTCTTTCTTTCTTTCTATTTTTTTTTTTGAGGGGGGGGGGGGGGGTGGGCGTAAGGGAATAATGAAGAGATTATTGTATAAACCCAACACAATTCTATGAAAAATCGGGAAATTAATGATTATAAAAGTCTTGTAATCCCATTGTATTATTTGTTTTCATACTTCAGTCTGTTTTTCTTTCTCCAATTTCGGTAAATGCCAATGGCCAGTCTGTTGTTGTTGATTAGTGTTTTATGGCAATCAGTCAATTTTGACTCTTATCACCAACTTAAAAAAAAAAAAAAAAAATTTAATCATTTAAATAATATAACTGACTTCTCTCTTTTTTTTAATGTATTTTTTTTCTAAAAGTTATTATATCTATTTTTTGTTTGTTTAAAGATAAAATAGTATCATGCCAGGTTACCGATTCCTGTCGGTTCTAAATTGGCACCGTCCTGACAAACCTGCTCGTGTTTTGTACGAAGGTTTCTCGGAAACAAGTTTCCTATGTCTCTCGGGTGCAGACAGGGGGCTCCCTTTGGGATACCTCAATATCTTGAAACTCGAAAGGAAAAGAATAAACAAAATCAAGGAAATCAAAGAAGGTTCTTTTTCGAGGAAATTGGTTTCGCGCAATCTCGCATTTCTATCAAAAGGAATTTAATAACAAACATTTATGTCTGATGGCCTAAACGTACTATATACAAAACCAAACTCATATAAATTTTAAACGTGGTAGGAATAGTTCTTTTTAGAAACTTATAGGTAGGCCCAACTATACGAAAAAAAAATTACTGTATACTTACCTGATTCGATAAAAATGATCCTTCCTTCCGTGCCGCGGTATAACTTTTTTATTCAATTCAAGATATGTTTCGATGTTTTCTGCAGTGGATCAATCGCAGTCACATTATCGTTAAATAGAGCAATACAATGGAAAAGGTGCCTGATTCAACGGGAAAGTCAGTCAGTCGTCAGTCGTCATAGATGGCGGAAGTTCCTGCACTGTTGTTGATTGCTGTTGTCAGGACATATTTCCGAAATATCTGCCCAGTCACTGCTACTAATCACTGAACTATAGTCTATAACTGATATAAATATTTGTAACTATTTACGTTGAAAACCGCCCAAATAGTATCAACATACAGAAGTAATGCTAATGGTTTAGAATAACGTCCGCATCTATTTTGGCAAATGGTTAAAGACTTTCATGATTGTGGTTCTTTCCCATGCAATATGGTCGTTGTTGTTGTTGTTTGTCACCTATTTAGTGACACCAGTTATTGACAACCAGCGCAAAACAGCAACGATTAAAAATTCCGTGTGTTTTATCGTACATCTCGAAAGACACGCATAAGAGAATTAGCGGTGTGGACTAACTCCCCATACAAAAAGTAAGCAGATTATAGTTGAAAGTAGCTGATGACGTCCCTAAATCACTTTATCATGAGACGGTAAGCCATGTGGTGGTCTTAGAGAGTCAGAATCATTCACTTAATGAAAGTTTAGAAAACATGGTACATTGAGATTAGATGTACGGACCTATTTAATCCTTTAAATCCCTTTTTGTGTGATCTCCAGGAGTGCGTTTCATTCCTTCTTCACCGCTGAGAACAAATCTGCATTTCTTTGAACATGTGCAACGAGGCGAACATAAACTTTTGTAGTAAACTGCTTCTTATTTTGGGGCTTATTCCTCCCGAGATTTTCCAGCGGTATACTGGATTCAGCTATGGGGGGGGGGGGGGGGGGGGGGGATCATCTGCGTAGTGACTGTGTGGAGGGAAGGGCGGGAATCTGAAATTTTGGATGAAATATGAGAGAACAATGCCATAGAGTGAGGACATGGTGTGGAAAAGGGATCTGATCTCTTGATCGTACATGTTGTCTTTCCGGGTCTAACCATGGATCTATCATGCTCTCCCTCCCCCACCCCCCCCTCCCCCCCCCCCCCCCCCCCCCCCCCCCCCCATCTCATCCCTTATGACTGTCTGTCATAAAACGAACCAAACATAACAACCTTACCGTTTCTTTCTCTCGCCCTGTCCCTCTCTCGCTCACTCTTGTCTCTTTCACCCTCTTTACACTTTTTTTCAAACACACACACACACACACTTTTTTTTTTTTTTTATTAAAAATTATAACACACACGTTCACGCTGGTATCATTATGCCTTTAGCACTTCATTTATTTGATGTACGATAAAAGCGCAATGTAGATAAAATGCCTTGCTCAAGGGCATAAGTGCCGTGCCGGGGATCGAACACCCGATCCTCGCATCTCCAGTCAAGCGCCTTAAACCACTGGACCACGGCACACACACACACACACACACACACACTCTCTCTCTCTCTCTCTCTCTCTCTCTCTCTCCCTATACATATCTGGCTCTGTATCCTCTTATGATCGAGTACTGGGTTTGGAGAAATCATCATATTTTTCTACACTACAATACAATTAACGCTGTAACACTTAATTTCAATTAACAAAAGAACTCCTTGTGGAAGAAACGAGGCAAAAGTTCGCGTCTTTCTTGATCACATCACTCATAAAATCTTTGATTTTATTCAATATTCTTTTGACACTAATAATATCACAAAAATACAATCATGATAGTTTACGACAAAGGGCATACATATTCTCATCCTCCGACTTGACCAAATTCTTTTTTTTAGGAAGAATACTTTCTGGCAAATCTTGAAGAGTCATTGTATCTAGGAATTCAGGTACACATAGAAAATTCACAATGATAAAGAATATGAGTGTACAAAGAGAGGGCAGAAGAGACAACACATCAGAGCTATCCACACATCAGAGCTATCCATACAGAGAGTCCCGACACTGGAGGTCGCTTCTGATTGGTCAGTTATTTCATGGAGCTTCAAAAAGTTCCCTCTCATATAGAATGTACGTGAAAGGGAACTATTGGGAGCTCCATGATCCGCCATGTTTTAAACAAAGACCGCGTACGCGCAGGCGTATTATGCGCGTGTCACAACTCTCTCTATCAACGCGCTCTGCAACACATTATCCAATAATTTAGGAATAGATAACGGCAAGGAAAACACACAATTTATGACAGTTTACATAAAAGTCTGGGCACTACAAGCTTCTACCACGCACGTGCACACGTAATGAAGTGCAACTCCACACAGTTCAGTCTCTTCAGTGCAAGGTGAATTCAAGCTCAACTTTTCCAACTAAGCATGCTCATACATAAAGTGCACCTCTTCTTTTTTCCTGAAACATATAAAAATATGATGATGATATCATCTTCTAATCATCTGACGCAAAAATACAATAAACCATGCGGTTAGTCACATTGTTCATTTCTCTGTAAATATGAAAATAAGACGAAGAAAGGCTACTTTACTTCATTAAAGTGATTTGGTAACTTTGTAGAGGCTTGATAAAATCTGAGCTGCCTGGCCTTACATGCTATCAGTGTATGTAATGTGGTGTAAACATGAAGCCCAGGAAAAAAAAAAGCACTTCAAAATCATCATGTGCTCCACAAAAGTAAACAGATGCAAGTGACCAGAAATGCCAGACTCATTTCCCCCCATAGACTCAGTGTTAGACTAAAGCGTATGGCCATACGCTTTCGTAAATGGGAGTATTCAGTCATAGATATCTTAATAATAGCATTATATATTTGAAAACCTTTCTATGCCTGGCTATTTATTTATCCTTCTCAACATCATTATACAAGACAGATATAAAAACTCAACAATTTATTAAATCAAGCCTCCACAAAGGTTTTCATAAAATGATTCAGTTTCATGGAGTTCATGCTCTCCCTAATGCAAATAAATACGAGATCTAAGAAAGTGTCAGAAATAGGAAAAACAGCATGAAATGTACCATAACAATAGAAAAAAAAAAAGAAAATATGTAATGATCATCTTCTCTCCTTTATCAAACGGTGAATGGATTTCCAAGGCAAATGAATTGGGAATTTAAAGGGTGTACAAAGGACAGTTTCAAATACACACCTGTTACTAAAAAAGAACTAGCACATGTACAGAAATCATCAAATAATATTCTATTCTGGATGTACATTATATGCAGCGTCTAATACATCTACGATGTCTTTAAGTGCCTTACAGATATCATTATCCCATTCATCGGGATTCAGGGATTCCCGCATACAATGTATGCACCTTCTCCACTCCCTAGGGAGTATTCCAGCCAGGCGTCTTTTTTTTTTTTTTTTTTTTTACAAACTTTGACATCCTATACCAGGTACCAATTTAACACCTGGGTGGAGAGGAGCAATGTAGATAAAATGCCTTGCTCAAGGACATAAGCGCCATGCTGGGGATCGTACCCACGCCCTTCATACTCTCGTCAAGTGTTTAAACCTCTCGACTACGTCACCTCTAATCAAAGGGTCATTAACTCCCCGTCCTGCATGATAAATAATTTCAAATAGGCCTATACTCATTTCAACCATTTCTAATAATCCTGTATTATCATAGTACTCATTCATTGTCGGTGTTGTAGATATTAAAGACAACTCGAAGGGATTTGACTGTTCGTTTGAAACAGTGTCAAATGTAAGAAATCAACGTCATAATCCAATGGTAATTAATCAGTACCCTCGGTTGATTCCAAATTTTTCACCTCTGGGATGAATCTCTTCATTACAAAAAAAAAAAAAAAAAAAGAACCCCCCCCCCAAACAACAACAACCAAACAAACAAACAAAAAAAACAACAAAATAACTGTTTGTTGAATGGTGGCATTCAGTACTGCAAACTCTAAAACTTGAAATTGGTTGCCGTGACCAGGCTCATGTATAAACCTCACTTTTCAAAGCGAAAATATGTATCACTAATCAACACAAATACAAAGAAGGTTCAGTTCTGGTAAAGGACAAAATAATTTGTGAGCTTTCTCATTCTTTGGAGGAAAATGATAGCAGAAATGTCCTCTGAAAAAGATTGCCCTTCAAATGCCCTCATATATTTGAAATATGACAAGAAACAGTTCAAGTGTGTAGACCGAACATTCATGCCATAAGCGTGTGCAGGCAGTCCCACATACCCATTTCTTTGTAACATGCACTTCAGTGAGATCTGAGGTTAGGTAAATTTCTTATCATTCTGATGATACCAAAATATCACAGCAAATACACCGATTCTTTATTTAGACATGATCAACCTTTCCCAATAGCTTCTTGAACAATTTAATCGCATGACCAGAACTAAACCTTATCGTTAAAACTTTCCAATCCCATGATACAGAAACAGGTTTACCTGAAAAATCTCTGACGCTGAAACACTACAAGTCTTTACAAAAAAATGGCTTCTCTATTCAAGTTACTAAATATATAATCTTCCACTCCAGCTACTTTATATCTTAATCATTTTGATTTGTATTTCATCTGTGCATTGGTCATTGCATTGTGTACATAATTATAATCCCTGAGTATACCTTTCAATAAAAACTCAACCCTGATGTGAGGTCTTGTTAAAAATGCTGTCACGCAACCTGGGTCCAGTTTCATAGAACTATGAAAGTATACAACAATTGATATAAGCTACTGAAACCACTGGACTTGATGAGCTGTAAGTAAATTTGTTAAAGGGCCTGTGGCAATAATCATATTTTACATATTTTCTGAAACAGTTCATGTTTGTAACCGATTATCAAAATTACCAACCTTTGCTTTTCGTTTCGTTAAGCCTAGAAGTATCATTTATAAATAAGACTGATTTTATGCAACGATTATGAAAGGAACTTTACTTTACAACATGCTACAGACAATTCTTCAGTACTCATTTCTTACAATCTCTATAACTGATACGTTCTATTACGATGCTTTTGTATTTCTGAGAAATCAATACATAAAATCAAATTAAAAAAAATATAATGTAGTTCCCAGCATGAGTTGGTAACCTAAGCAATAAAGGCTGAGAATTTCTTGGAGAATTCCTTCCAAAATATTTCTAAAACTAAGTCCCACAAGCAAGCTTCATCTGTTTAATGTGACCTACTGGTAATCATTTGGTTAATAATTAGAACAAGCTACATATTTTTTTTAAAACAAGTACTGCACAACACACATCAAATTGAAAGACATTCATGATTTACATAATATGTAACATTTAAGTACTTTTCACATGCATATATATACATGTAATCCAAGAGATTACAAATTTTTCATCATCACTTGATCTTCTTAGGAATCTTAGCATATGATATCTACCCATTGTAATGAGCTCTTATTGAGGTATCAGGTAAATGAGCCGGTTTGTAATTAGCACATGGTACACAAATAACCCTGAAATGACCGCAATTTGTATGTGCACGCGCATCTGTTTTGTTGGACGTGCAACTTGTTTAACATGTTAAATCATTCTGGAGCACCCATCCTGGTGCGCACACTATGAAAATGTATAAAGGTCACTTGTACTCGGGACAAATGACCTTTATCTGCACATGTGCAAATTGTAATTACGAACTGGATTATTGCTTCGGCAGATTTCATCTGAATACATTTTTCAAACTTTAATATCGGCAAAGATGTAGTGCGTTGCATTTGAGGTATAAGAAAACTTGTTTGGGTAGATTTCTTTTCAATACATCATTTGAAACTAACCTCAAACTCAGAGCTCAAACAACTGCATTTCTTACTGATGGTTATCTTTCCGAGAAGTAAATCGAAAACAAGTTGCATCCTTTTTTAAATGGGGGTTTTTCCCCCAAGAATATGTAGTATCATACTCGGTGCTACTACCAAGCTTTAGGAAAAACCAAGGGTAAAATTGCCCTCTGCTCCAAGCACATGTAATTCTTTCACTAAAACAATAAAACAATGAAGCATCAACGGTTATGTAAAAATCATAATTCAGGTTTAAAACACAAAACAGTGGAAAAGCAGCCCCGATTATTTTGCAAGGCAGCACAGTAAAGCAAAGTGCAATGAAAAACAATGTGCTGGCCGGATGTGGCCAAATGTTGAAAATATCTTTGAATCTAATTAGGTAGTGACATCTATCTGACTAAATGTCTTGGTACTATCACGGCTAGCCTTGATAGTACCAAGACATTTAGTCTTGACTTGCTCTGAGAGTAAACAAAACAATATTGTTAAGCTACGGTAATCTTAAATGCAATGAACAGTTTGGGTAAAAACTTTTCTTGGATTTTTGTTGATTCGATCTTAGCCAGATACTAAACAACACTAAGATTCTGCAAAGACTTCTCCTGAAGTTTATATTCAACAAATGAGAGGCAAATATTAATTCATATACTGGGCCAGGCACGTAAACTCCCAACAACAGTAGCATGCACTATACAGTACACACACAAGTGTAAAACCAATGAGGATTCTGTGTATACCACACACAGTGACACACATGCTATCTCCATGCCAAGTCCTTTGTGCGAGGAGCTGTTGGGTGGAAAGGTCCTAGTGTAGGGCAGTGACCTCGCATTCTTTATAGATACATGTATTTACACTGAAATTCAGTGGAAATCACAGATAGAATTCAAAATGATACAAATATTTTTTTGATACAAGGAGAACAACATGAGACTACAAATTGAACAAGTTTCTTTCCAATTTCCTTTTTGCTACCGAAACTGTACATTAGCTTTAACATATGGTACACAACCAGATACAACTGTCATTGACAAAGTGTCCATTCATGCTATTTATAAACGAGAAAACATACACGTCAGTACATCAAAGAACAAATGACTGCATGTCCTTGTATTTGTATGACAAACAGCTGCCTGAATTGCAAACTGCATTGGAACAGCAACATCTGTATGATGATTCCAATTTACACTAACAAGTGGTGTTCATTGCACTAAAAATCATGGTCTAGCTTGAATGATGATTGACAAAATAGTACAAAATACACAAACTATTTTAAAAAAAAGTGCAGTCGCGATATTGGCTTAAGTTCAAAATATTGAACCTGCATAGTTTTGAAATAAATTTGTACATGTAGGTGTAAAATTCAATATCTTTTCCTTTTATGTATATTTTTTTCTTTTCAATGTATCTGAAAAAAGTAACTCTCTTGTAAAAGAAGGGGTCCAAATTTCTTTGTCACAATGGATTACGCTATCAACGCTTCTATGACTGAAAGAAAAATAAACAGAACAAAATTTCAGAGTAAATCAATCTCTTTATAAAATAAAAATGTGTCCATCTGCACTTAATAACAACAAAGGTATCGTTTGAAGACAATGACTACAGTGCACCCTGATTGGGAAAAAGAGTTTACCTGTGAGAAGACAAAAAAAAAAGAAAAAAAAAGAAGAAATATATTCACTAGATTGATTATCCCATCCCATAAGTCTAAGCACCAACATGCCTCAGATTAATAGTCTTATAAAAGTAAATCCAGCTGATAAATTACTCATGTAGAAATCAATATTGCAAAGAAAAACAAAGAACTTTTATATTTCTACACTCGATGTCTATCCTAAGTTCTAAAATGCCAGTAGAGTAGCCAAGTGATTTTCACACTACCACCAAATCTCCAAGGTTTCTGGTGTACAGAAAGCACTGATAGAGAGGTGTAAACAACCCTCAGATAACATATTACATGCAGCAAATTAACACTGACCGAACCTTGCACTCTTTAACATCACATGAACACCAGACTTTAAACGTACAACCTGCAATACACTTGGCTCGATGAAAAATGACATCACAAAAGGTTTGAAAATTAACACCAAGAGTACATAAGACCAGCACCAAAGGTTTCATGTTTATCCTTGGGTGCCCCCTCTCGAGTCTTATCTCTTTTTTTTTTCTTCATAGAAAGTAAGATAATAAAGGTGTGATTATACAAGGCTTAACTCACTCTATCCAATTCTATTGAGTATGTATAGCAAATTCTCCTCTTACATGTCAGTAAAACATTTTCATTTTGATCATGACAACAGTTTTCAAGCTAACCATTCCTTGGCCTAAAAATCTAACCAACAATTCACAAAATTATGTATCAAAATTTGAGTAAAGCCATTTGGTAGTGAAAAAATAAAACACACTGGTTCATATTTCTTTGTTTTTACATATTATTTAAAAAGCCAGCACTTTGGAACTAACTATACAGGGGATTCATTAAGCAAAGGTGTATAAAAATATGGTAAAAAAAGAACTGTTTGAATTGTTATCCAAAAATCGTAATAATGCATGCATTTGGTTGGAAGGAATGGAATGACTTGATAAGTTTTAAAATGTCAATTTGATATTCCTTCCTAAATTTCTCATCTATTCTAGCTGATATACTCTCTCTTTTTCCTTGTATTTTCCTCCCCCTCTCTCTTTTTCTCTTTTTTTGCTATATCTCTCACCCTGTGTTCACTATATAAAGCTAAGTACAAGATGCTTATATATCATTATTAAGTCCTCTTCCTCTACATCCCTTATTATACTTAATATTTGCATAAATGAATAAACTTTTAAAGTGAATATTAATAACTATATACCTCTATATCTATGTGCATCATTAACTTAATATAATCTCCAGGTGTATCAAAATCTTTGATGTAGTCTGTAATGGGTACAAATACATAAGAATTGCTGCTGAATAGAGAGTTCAAAACAGAGAGTTACATGAAGGTCATTAGTGACACCCTTCACAACACTCTTTCAAGTATCTATTTGCCCTTCGCATGTAACTACTTCATTTTTCTTTTTCTTTTTCTCACAAGTAAGTTTTCCTTTGAGTAGATTTCATATATCTATGCTTCTTCAACTCTTACTCCAGCTCTCTTTCTTCACCCTGTAGCTATTAAAAAAAAATAAAAAAAATCTATAGATAAATAATTGATTCACTACTTCATTTTTTATTGTCATCCGATTGCCATAATTGCAAGTCATTTCTTATGAAGTCAAGAGGTATCCAGACCTCTGAATGAGCCAGTTGCTAATATAACCTAGCAACTGGCTCATTGGTAAACACTGCCTTGTGCAGAAGATTGGCCACCTTTAATTCACGGTCTGAAGCAAAAACTGTCCAGTGTTTCATTTCATTTTTTTTACAAAGAGAAGTATCACAAATTCATGGATATTTGCAGTCGGATATTAGCAAGATGAGTGATGACCATAAAGCTCTGGCATTCCCACTATCATTTGATAAATTAATTCTTATATACACAATTCTTGTGCTCAAATACGTTTATCATTTCAGCAGCAAAAAATATATCATAAATAGTACTCTAGCAAATTGGTGCTATGTTCAAGGAGTCATGACAATCAGTCTTAAGATTGATCTTGATGAAATTTCATCAAATTAGCATAAATAGGTAAACAATTTATAAAAAATAATCATCTGTAGTAAAGAAGGACTCTGAAAAACATCGGGAGACTGAATAACATGATAGTAATTTTTTCCTTCTCCTCCTCTTCCTCCACCTGTTAAATTTACCTTCACATCATTCTCTATCATCTTTTGATCTTTTCCAGCTCCTTCACTCTAATCTCCTCTCTGTTCTTCTGTCTTCTCCTTTCGTTCGTTCTCTCTGTCCCCATTCTCCTTTCGGCTCTGTGATTTCCTTCGCTTCAGCCGGAAGCTTCTTCTTATCAGTGAACCTGCATTCACAGAAAATTAGAAAACAGGCCCCATATTATTACATTCATGTAAAATTTAGCCTTGTACAATGCAGCTCTTCAGCCAGGTGTGCCACACGAACAAGTTGTAGGTCCTCTACTCCTTCAAGAAATAAACGAAGAAATGTTTACTATCTGCACTGCTGGAAGCTTCTCTTCAGTAAACCAGCATTCACCGAGGTGATCCCACCTATGCTCTGGTGAAATTTGTTCCAGGCTCTACTTTGTCAAGATATAAAGTTGGGGCTTGGATTACAATGGGGTCTTAGGTTAGGTTTAGTGTCACATATATGGATTAGCTATATATATATATATACATAATTCCTACTTCAAGGGGGTACCCAATGCTGAAACAATGTTAGTTCATTTAAAAGATCATGATTTTATTACAAGAAAATCATCTGCCTTAAGTTTTTTAATAATTCGTGTTGCCAGAAAAATCCCCGAAATATGGTAAGACTTCAGGATATTTTGGCCCCTCAGCTGTGTCCCAATTTCAGCTAGGTAACCACAATGACGTCAAAGTGGTTACCTTGTCGCGCAATTATAGCAAAATGCGCGCAAGGTGTAATGCATTTTGTACAGTCTAGCGCGCAACACATCTGCAATACGCGAACCTGGGTAACCACTTTGACGTCATTGTGGTTACCTAGCTGAAATTGGGACACAGCTGAGGGGCCAAAATATCCTGAAGTCTTACCATATTTCGGGGATTTTTCTGGCAACACGAATTATTAAAAAACTTAAGGCAGATGATTTTCTTGTAATAAATCATGATCTTTTAAATGAACTAACATTGTTTCAGCATTGGGTACCTCCTTTAAGACGATTTTTTTGGCGAAATAATTCAACAGAAGGGGGAAGCCGACGTGAAGTCGAATTTTTTGATTCGCCTTAACGTTTTCGGTGCTGTTTTTTTCCATTTCCGTAGGGGTAGGAGCCATTCTATCGATATAAACGTAGAGGGCGCGAAATTACTTATATTACTACAAAGTTTTGTTCGGTAGGGAGAACTCATTTTCGTATAATATAACGTGGAAATTCTATATATGTATAACTCCTGGGTATCTAACATCCGAAGTTGGACTTAGGGCGATGTCTGTTTTTCTTGATTATATCAATAGTTTGGGGATTTACTAAAAATACCTTATCGCACACAAAAAGTAGTTATTATACGATTCTTTTTGCCATAAATGCAAATTGAATCAAATTAATTCTTAACATATACTAACATTTTGAATCCATTAATTCTCTGTAACGTCATTTCTCGCTTATATACGTATATACAATAAAAAAAACAAACAAAAATCGCCTTTTAGTTGAATCTAGGTATTACAGTCTTGGAGCTAAGGGTGAATTCAGAATTTAAACCAGTGTTTGCAATTTACTGCCGAACATTATGTCATACAATCTTCACAACATACTGAAAAACAAGTTCATTTACTTCAAGCTGGAGCAATAACATGTCAGGTGTACCACAAGGATCAGTGTTAGGTCCCATGTTGTTTTTTAAATACATAATAGCCATTTGCAATGCCCAGCAATTTTCAGGAACACTGTTATATCAAATTCTGTAGTTACATGTATATTTAAGCAACATCACCCCTCAAACCCAATTAATATAATTCACTGATTGACATTGAAATTTTAATCTCTCACCTCGTTTCTCCCCATTATCCTTTCTCTGCTCCTTCTCTTCATCGTCATGGAGACTGACGTTAGTACCGATCATGATGAGATCATCACTGGAAGACACTGGGCCATCGGTTTCATCTCCAAACTGAAGGTCTATAAAATCCCAAAAGATTTATGGTCAGAACATTCATCATCTTTCAAGTCAGTTTTAATATAATTAATTTTTGTAACAAGGCAATTTCAAATGGGCAGTAACAATATACAATTTTGGATGTAGCAAATACATGTCTCAATGACTCCAAATATCCACAGATCTTTTAAACATGGAGAGGTCCTACAGTGCATTTTATAGTAATCACTCCTAAAATAATGGAGGCACTTCATGAATATCTTTTGTTTCCCCTGATGAAAAGTATAACTCCACCTGTGCATCATGAAATGCATTGATGGTTGCATAAGGAATATTGGTTATTGGTTACAGAAGTAACTTTCACGAGGACAAATCTAGTACTTGTTTCAATGGGTTTGCAATTTGGTGACCTATGCATGGTGACTTTTATGTGCTCATGCACAGATTTTAACTATGACATGGCTACAGTGTATTTATATACCTTTTTTGTTTTACACATTTGCATAGCATGTATAAGTTTTTTCTTTTCTTCTGAGAAATATCAACCATTTTAGGGTCAGATAATCAACTTCTCATTATAACCTTATCAAATTGACCATTTCTTGCAGATATTATGGTTAAAAACATGAAATTACTCAGACAATTTGGAGCACTTTGGGTGTCATGGATTTCAACTGGCAAAAATAAAAAAAAAAAACAACAAAAAACTTTGAATTTCTACTACTGCTTCCAATGAAGATACAGACAGACTGTTCTGCTCTTTGTGATGGAGATTCATATAATTTAAATAAACTATCAAAATACTCTATGCTCAACTTCAAAAATTAAATGCTTGAACCTAAATTTGTACTCATTTGTGTAAGCATTTCAAGTACAAGAAAAAAAGATGTACACTTCAAAGTGAGTAGTATCAAGATCCTGCCACCTTCAATGTAGTTTAACAAGAAATGTACACAAACTATCATAAATTTATTACATGATAACAGTCATCTAGTGTTACCTTTCTTGCTGATAGAAGATTCTTTTTTTTCATGACTGGAAGTCTTCTCAAATGATCTGACTCTTTCTCTGTTTTGCTAGAGAGTCAATCATACAACCCTTCACTACTTACCAAGGTACATGGAGAGAAAGCGAACGGCGGCATCGTTGTTGGTTACCATGGCAACGTAAGGGTCAAGAGGTCCCCTAGCGCTGGTGAGCTTGGCGAGGAACTGAGGCACAATGAGGCTGAAGTCGGATTGGCTTTGGTGTACGGTCCCACTGAAAATACAAAATGCAGCAGACAATGGTATAAACCCTCGAAAAGCTGGGCACGTGGGTGTTTTAACCCGTTGACTACTGAGTTCTCTCATTCCCATAGACTTAATACAGGGACCACTCGGTTCCTGTAGTCAATGGGCTGTCTCTTCCATGCCGTGGGAAGCAAACTCGACCAAGAATTGAAATGTTGAACAATGTGTTTGGACTGGGAATGTCTATATTTTTCTTCAAGAACATAACAGTTACCTCTATCATGGAATTAAAACCATGGAAGATATAATTTGAAGCAAAACTCAATCTCTTAAAAATCAATTCATACAAGAGTAGCAAACTTCTGCAAACATATAACGGACCTGTGACAATTTCATCCAAGTGTCTTTATTTGTGGATGATCAGACATATGCTCCAGGTTTTTCTTCTTCAATCAGGGCCCCTGTTTCATAAAACTTGTTATCAATAACAAGTTGCAATAATAGTTATAAGCTACTGAAATCCTTGAATCTGATTGGCTGAGATCAAATTTGTCACAGAAATGGGGCAGTTGTTATTGATAATAAAAAGTTTTATGAAACAGGGCCTGAAGAGTTGTGACTTGGGTGGCACTTAGGTTTTCACGTGTGGCTTAGGGTTAGGGTTAGCTACAGAATTGGGTTCAAGTTTAGGAATTCATTTAGGACTAGAAATCGACTGCAGAGCAATTGTAAGTTGGTGCACGTGTTGTACAATTTTTCTGTTATGTTCATTTACCGTATAGTAATCATCTGGCGTGGACCTGACGTGGCGTGGATGTCCGGCACAAGTGAGAGCATGCCTGTAATATTGGCTTTCCACTGGAACTTCTCCGTGTTGATGAAGAACAGCGGCTGTTTGACCTTGAGATGACTTTCATCCAGGGGAAACATCCATACATCAAATCCAACCCCACATCTAAAAGAAAAGCAGAGCAAGATGAAAGGTGTTAATATTCCATGAAATTCTAATTCTGTTATAGGGCCATTCTTTGTAAAGTGAAACTGTCGGTCACACACGTGACCATTTAATTTTGCTTCACTGTCGGAATATCAGATTACATTTCATTGATATTTACCAGTTTACCAGTTTCTTACATGAAAAAGATTTCCTTTTCTTTGACAAGAAAAAGTAATTTCCCAACAATAATGTCTTTACAGAGACATTTAAACATGCCCTTTTTTGAGTGGTCACACATGTTACCCAACCTAATTTCACCTCTAAAAGAAAAGAAGGTTCACTAATTTATGGAAAATTGCTTTCAAACTGTTCACAGCAATCTCACTGTACAGCAATGAAAAGTGGAAACTTGCACCCCAAAGGAAATATGAGAAAAGTAGATTCGAATACCAACAAGTAAGACTCTTTTCATTGCGAGGTCACACATGTGACTGACCTAATGTTGACCTCCGAAAGAAAATGATGTACTCTCATTTAAAACATTTACCCTCCATCTGTTGGGGTAAGATTGTTATTCAAATATCCAAAATGAGAGACTTCTACTACAAAACAAATATTAGAAAATTAGGTTAAAATGAACTATTTTTTAGGATTTTCGTCACACACATGACTGAGAATAGCCCTATATTAGATTGGAGCTACTGGCAAACTTCATGCTTCAGGGCAGTGAAATATTTAATCTTTATGCCAGCGTGGATAGTAGGGTACCTCATCAGTCAAGTATACATGAATTAATCCCCAAGATATTTACTATTGAGTTAATCATCCTATACAGTATTGATCAGTGACAATAAGATTGTATACCATGATATGTTTTTTTTTTTCAAATGCAGGTGATTCAGAGTGCACATATAAGGGGTGGTGTTCTAGTGTGATAGGTGTATCAAAACATTAGACTAGCACATCAATGATGTGGCGCTCATCCGGCATGCAGCAAAGAAATTGATGCAATTTGTACTTTGAACACAGTAGACATTGTAATGAATCGATGAAATGTACATGTATTGGTTACATGCATGTACAGATGATGAAGTGCCTATTGCAGATCTGGCTAAATGTGGTTTTGGAAGGAGACAGTGACTATTTTCTAGACAAAATTTTAAAATTCCGAGTAGCAGTTTAATAAACCTCATGAAAGTCTTTCAAATGGAACAAAAAAAAAAATCGAAATCGGTCAATAAATGAGGAAGAAGAAGCCATTTTTGTGATCTTTTTAATAAATTTCGCATAAATTAGCATAAATAATTTTCTAGACAAAATTTCAAATTTCCGAGTAGAAGTTCAATGAACCTCATGAAAGTCTTTCAGATGGAAAAAAAAAATCGAAATCGGTCAATAAATGAGGAAGAAGAAGCAATTTTTGTGATTTTTGAATAAATATCGCAAAAATTAGCATAATTAATTTTGTAGACAAAATTTCAAAATTCTGTGTAGAAGTTCAATGAACCTCATGAAAGTCTTTCAGATGGAACAAAAAAAATCGAAATCGGTCAATAAATGAGGAAGGAGAAGCAATTTTTGTGATTTTTGAGAAATGCGCATAAATTAGCATATTTGATGAGTTTCAAAATTCTGTGCAGAAGTTTCGAATCCCCCACCTAGTGCTATCATATAAAGCAAACGGAATTAAAATCGGGTAAGAAATGGTGAAGAAGAAGCATTTTGAAATTGTGGACGGACGACAGACGAAGGACGGACGGACGGACGGACGGACAACGGACGACGGACGACGGACGCCTCGCCACGGCATAAGCTCATCTGGCCCATTCGGGCCGGATTAGCTAAAAATCACAAAAATCATATTTTTAAAGTCTCTACATTGAGTGCCACCACGTCCGCAAACATGAATCTCGAATAAGATTTTGAGGGACAAGTTTAAATCATGGTTCTTTTCTCTCACTGTCACTTATTAAAGAAATTGTGTTCCCTGATATCAAACTTTACTACGGATGGAAACGTTTTGAGCTTCCATGGGAAAGAAAGGCTTTCTTTTCTCAAAAAACATTTAAAGATTAAGTTGAGTTCTGGTCACGAGATTGAATTGTAAAAGAAACAGTTTCAAAGCATTTGGGAAAGGTTGATTATATAGCACATAAGAATTGGAAACATTTCGAGCTTCCATAGGAAAGAAAGGCTTTCTTTTCTCAAAAAACATTTAAAGATAAAGTTGAGTTCTGGTCACGAGATTGAATTGTGAAAGAAACAGTCTTGAAGCAATTGGAAAAGGCTGATTATATAGCACATAAGAATTGGTGTATGCTGTAAGATCTTGGAATCACCAAAATGATAAGAAATTGACTCAATCCTGCTAAGAGTCACATGCACTGCACATAGAAATGTGTATATGGGACTACACACAAATGTTCAGCCCGAACATTTCAGCTGTTTCTTGTCATATTTTGAATGTGGGGGCACTTGAAGAGCAATCCTTTTAAGCGGACATTTCTACTATGATAATCTTCCAAACTAATATAAAAATAAAGAGAAAGCTCACAAATTATTTTTTTTACCTTTCCCAGAACTCAACCTTCCCTTTAAAGGCCTTGATTAACTTTGCCCAGGATTGAAAAAAAAAATCACTGTTCCAGCTAATGCTATAATCATAATTGCAAACCTTTAGCTCAGACAGGAATCGCCTGAGTTTTATAAGCTGATCGGTCGTTTATGTATCAAGATATTTACGATTGAACAGTGATGTCGGGATAGAGTACCACCGAACCCTAAAGAACTCCTACGGTTGGCATACCTCGCTCTATCACAGAATACCGTACGGGCTGGAAACCCGCTCTGAAATCGTCAAGCGCTGGTGCTTGGTTTTTGTGACTGCAGCGCAGCGGAGAAGCCGAGCGACTTGCGCTAGCGATTGATCGCGATTTTCTCTTTTTTAGGATAGTAAACGGGTTCGATTTTCTCTCATACTTTCACATATCCTTCATTATATATGTAGTTAGAGGACTGCACACAATTCACTAGCATTTGAGCTGATTTTACAATTTTTCACAAAGTTAATCAATCACTTTAATGCAGTAATTTGGGAGGCATGGCCCATCCACGGCAGGTTTGACCTCCATCATCTTTATGAACATTGTGTCTTACATGTACATGTATAGAAATAGCAATTAAATAGATTTCTTACTTGAATCTATCATCTCTACTAAGACAGGCAATAGTTGTAGCACCACCAAATGAATGTCCACACACGGCTACATCATCTAAGTCTAGACGACCCTGAGAAGGATTTAAAAATGATTAAGAAAATGTAATCACAATAATCAAAATATTAAAAATTGACATTTTGTCCAATGCCAATTTGTCCAGTCACCAATTAGTCTCATTGCATTTTGTCTAAACCCAGTTTGCCTACTCTCTGTGTGGTCATATCAATTTGATCAACTTTCTTAACCCTTTCGAGACAACTGACCACAATTTGTGGTTTGGTTCAATCACTTTTGATTCAGAGCTCGAAAAAAATATACCAGATACACCAGTAGAAAGAGCAAAACTTTTTGCACACACTTTGTCCATTTTTGTTGCAAGACCATATTGTGTTTGATGCAAGAAATTTTAAAAAGGCGAATAAGCTTCAAAATTATCAAATTGGCAACACAATGAGAGGTTCAAAATTACTGTATTTTATCAAAATTAAAATTTTTTTTTCAATTTGTTGACAAAGTTTCTAACTATGTATATATTATTTTCAAAGACATTACATCTTATTAGAGCCACGAAGCAATAAGAGAAAAATATTATTGTTGCCAATTTGAAGAATAAAATGTGATCAATTTAGCCCTTGAATAATTCATGTCATGAAAGGGTTAATCACTGTACTTGTCAGTGGTCTAATGCCAGGGGCCATCATCAATTAAATCTAACCCAAGTTGGTCTTACCGGTATGTCTGTTTCTATTTCTACCTACATGACCTAATATGCATTTGACCATTCATCAAAATAATAATTGGACAAAAATGCCAACTGGATTACCCAAAGATTAAACTGTACACATGGATAATAGACAATCTACATGTGGAAAAATATTAGAACATATAACAATATTAGTACACATCATGTAAGGTGAACCTTTAACTGGAAATATTGTTATCGGACAAATGTGACCAACCCTTAACTGAAACTCAAATCTAATCCTCGGTTAAACAAGTGAATGAGTAAATTACGCAATACGTAATAAATGTCCCCGCCGGAAGTGCAGATCTGTGGAAATTAACTAGCCTGAACCTTAAAACTTCAGTGAAAAACTTTAGTGAATAAAATAATAATGTTACTGCATGCAAAAGAAGAGAATACCAACAATGCATGTATACAACTGAAATATAAAACATGAAAACATTATGAACCTTCAGCCATTTTGAATAAATTTGCATAAATTTGCATGAATAATGAATTTCAAAATTCTGTGTAGAATTTTGGAAGCCCCCACCCAGCCCTATCAGATAAAACAATCGGAATCAAAATCCGATGTGAAATAGAGGAGAAGTAGCATTTTTCGTCAATTTTGAATAAATTTGCATAAATTTTCATAATTAATGAATTTCAAAATTCTGTGTAGAAGTTTGGAAGCCCCCACCCAGCCCTATCAGATAAAACAATCGGAATCAAAATCCGATGTGAAATAGAGGAGAAGTAGCATTTTTCGTCAATTTTGAATAAATTTGCATAAATTTGCATGAATAATGAATTTCAAAATTCTGTGTAGAAGTTTGGAAGCCCCCACCCAGCCCTATCAGATAAAACAATCGGAATCAAAATCCGATGTGAAATAGAGGAGAAGTAGCATTTTTCGTCAATTTTGAATAAATTTGCATAAATTTGCATAATTAATGAATTTCAAAATTCTGTGTAGAAATTTGGAAGCCCCCACCCAGCCCTATCAGATAAAACAATCGGAATCAAAATCCGATGTGAAATAGAGGAGAAGTAGCATTTTTCGTCGATTTTGAATAAATTTGCATAAATTTGCATAATTAATGAATTTCAAAATTCTGTGTAGAAGTTTGGAAGCCCCCACCCAGCCCTATCAGATAAAACAATCGGAATCAAAATCGGCCAAGAAATGACGGAGAAGTAGCATTTTCTAACATTTGAGCACACACGGACAGATGGACGGACGGACGGACGGACGGACGGACACACACACGCACACACGAACGGAGCCCGTTTCATAGTCCCCTCGCGAACTTCGTTCGGCGGGGACAAAAAAAATAAATAAATATGATATAAAATGTACATTTGTCACATAAAACTGTTTACTTTAGAAATTAAATTAATAAATAAACGGAACTGAATAGCACATCAAATTTATTTTTTCTTAGTGCTTCCACTGCATTCAATACTTTATTTAACTACATGTATCAACATCAAAACAGCTGAAATTTAGGGGGATGAAGAGAAGCCCCCTTGTTACCTGAAAGACTGCTAGATCCATATCGGGATCAAGGTCGTTCTCTAAGTGCTCTCCTTCATGTAGATCATGAAGGTAGTCTAGTACTGCTATACACTCATCCTTCCTTTGGTTCACCTGTAAGAGGGCAATCAGGATGACAGAGTTATAGGGAGTTATGGGGAGTAACAGTGGTGTAGCTAGGATTTTTTACAAGGGGGCAAATTCTGCTTGAAGGGTGACCCGTATTTTTTTCTTCTCGCCAGCGCTCCAAAACTGGCTCAGTGGGAGGGGGGGGGGGGGTTATCAGATGTTTTCCTCCATAATTCTCTGACAAGCAAAAAAACAAAACAAAAAAAAAAAAAATTGAGGGAAAAAAAATCGAGGAAAAGTTGTCAGGGGGGGCACTCTGCCCCCCTGCCCCCCCCCCCTCAGCTATGCTAGTGGGGAGTAATAAGGAAAGAAAGAGAGAGAAAGAGAGATATGGAGGAAGGTAGTCTAGTACTGCTACATGTATAAACTCATCCTTCCTCTGGTTTACATATAAAGGCCACCGCACACCTTATGATCGGTCTGCGATCCGATTTTAGAAGAAAATGTAAAGTATCATTTGACAAATCATTTAAAGACGAAAAATATTTTCGACTGAGGGTCTGAATAGTCATACAGATAGTAAAATCGATAATACGGCCTTTGCCGAGTTTTCTAGTCGGTGAAATGGCCAAATCGGCTCCGAGAAGTAGTGACGTCACAAAAATCGTACGACTGCCTACGATATGATACTAATTTTTCCCTTATTCCCTGTAGAAAGCTGACAGCTCACCAAAACCATATGTTTAGTATTCATATTACTTTTCAGAACCTGGATAGGGTAGATTTCATTTGTTAAAATGCCAATATTTAATGCCATAGCGATTTATTTCACAAATCGAATCGCAGACCGATCGTAAGGTGTGCGGTGGCCTTAAGAGAGTAATCAGAATGCATTTATACTTATACAGAGGAGATAGATTAATAAAGAGAGAGAGAGGGGGAGATAGAGAAAGTTTTAGAGAGAGAAAGAGACAGAGAGATAGAGATCTATATACATGTACAGAGAGAGAGAGGGATATGAAGAGGAAAAACTGACAAAAGGAGGAAGGGAGGCAGAAACAGCAAATCATGAAGCAGACCGACTACTGTGTACACAGTACTAAAGTGTGAGCACATTAATATGATATTCAGTAATGGTTGGAAAAATGTCATAGGCATGAAAAGTGTTGAACATAATTTCATATTTTTCCCCTTGTATCAAAAGATATATGTGCACAGGGACGGGTCCAGGATTTTGTAAAGCGGGGGCCCAATAATAAGAAAATTTTCTAATAAGCAAAAAAAAAAAAAAAAAAAAAAAAAAAAAAAAAGAGAAGAAAGAAAGAAAAAAAAAAAAAAGCGTTTTTAGGTGTGTTTTTACTCCAAAATTCTCTGACAAGCAAAAAAAAAAGGTCATCAGCATTTTTGGGTGTGTTTTTACTCCAAAATTCTCTGACAAGCCCCTGTATTTGCAAGCTATTGTGACGTTCTGTAACCGACTTATTCTCCAGTTGAAAATCTTGTTATCATTATCGTTACTGGATAGATGTGACCATGCAGTCCTAAAACTGTAAGAAAACGAAACAGGAAAACTTCAAATAAAGCCTGAATTGGCCTTGTAGAACAAGTCCTCTTTATTTAACTGAGGTTTGGAGCATATGCATAAATACAAACAGGGCACAACCTTAATTTTTTTTTCTCAGGTGGTCCAGAGTAAAATCTGAGGCTCTTTGTGCATAAGCCTGTGTTAACATTTTTAACCCCCAAATTTGAGGTTTTCGGGTTCTGTGTGTAAATGTATCTGATACTTGTTTGTATTGAGCCCCGTATGAATAAAACATTAGCTTGCAATCAGTATTGGCTAAAAGTTGTGCAATTCCAGTCGCTCTAGGAGATTTGACATCGTGAAAGGGTTCTGGTGTCATAACCGATTTCAAAAGAAGGATTCATAAAGACCAAATACATTAGGTAGCTTAGAACAAAAAGATGCATACGGAATGCAAACAGTGAAATTATTGATGATAATGATGAATTCAAACTTTCAAAGTTGTACCTTGACATATGTAATGAACGTTTTGGTAATATTAAAGATAAAGTTGTGAAAGAAACTGTCTCAAAGCAATTGGCAAAGGCTGATTATATAGCACATAAGAATTGGTGTATGAGCACTGTAAGGTTTTGGAATCACCAAAATGATAAGAAATTTACTCAATCCTTCTGAGATTCACATGCACTGCACACAGAAATATGTATATGGGACTACACACAAATGTTCTGCCCGAACATATACAGTGTAAGCTGTTTCTTGTCATATTTTGAATGAGGGCATTTGAAAAGCAATCCTTTTCAGGGGACATATGTACTATGATAATCTACCAAACTAACATAATAAGAATGAGAAAGCTCACAAATGATTTTTTACCTTTTCCAGAACTCAAGCTTCCCTTTAAGCCTAATCAAAATAACAGAGGTATGTTTATCCTATTTATGGCTTAATGCTGTTGTTCTACATGTACCTTAATGCAATGAAATCATGGTTTTCAACAATATGCACTCTGAATTCTAGACACATCTTTTCATGACACTACATTTCGCTAAGCTACCTAACAGTGAACTAGTGAACTGTACCAATCAACCACACACACCTGTCTTGTACGTAATTCCCGCTCCTCATACGCTGCTTTATGATAGGTAATCCACTGCTGATCTAGCTCGTTGGCTGCCCCGTTGCTGTTGTTGTTATTAATAATGAAAGAAGCACAGGCAGACTGGTCTCTGTAATATAAACAATGGATGATGTAAAAGGGAAGGAAAATATTGTTTGTTGGTGTTTTTGGATACTGATCATGAATGAAGAACATATTATGTCTTTTTGATTCAAACAGAGGAGTAAAAAGGAAAATATGCACATATACAGTGTGAGTCAATAAAAAGGGAACCCAGTTTCAACCCTGAATATTGTTGCAATGGGTACATAAAGATTCAATCAAAAGTACTCACACTGAAGCCTAACATATTTTCTTTAATTTGACACTTGGATCAACACAATCTGACCACGGACAGCTGACAAGTAGCATTTTCGTGATCCATGTCAAATTTGCCTCTGCTGAAGTTTTAAATGAAATGGATGGTCAACCCAAGGTTTTTACTGAATGGTCTCCATTCCAACTGAATGCCCCCTCACGTAATGAAAGCATCTCCTGATCACCATTCATCCCAAACTTGGGCAAAGGAGATTTTGACATGCTTTTTTTTTAATTGGCCAGAGCTCAGTCACCCATGGTCGGATTTTGGTAAGCAGCTTATCAAATTAAAGAGGACATTACAAATTACCATACCATTATAAAATATTTCAGCAATGTTACTTGTTTTTTTAAATATTAGGGTTTGAATATGGGTTCCCTTAATATTGACTCACACTGTATATGTAATATAGATTGTGATTTGTTCAGTCATGGAGCTTGTAGTCTCTAGTTTCAGGAAAATCCACTTAACAATGTACATAATATAATCAGCATACAAAAAGAATAACAATTCCTGCGATATACTGTATTGCTGGTTTTGAGCCGACAAGTCATATGCTACGTACATTATATTCATGGTTGGTGAACTAGCCTGTGTTTTACAGCTGCTACGATACATCCATGAGAGGCAACGTCCATAGATTAGGGTTCCAACAGAAATTAGAAAAACCAAATTCCATGAGTTTTGATTACATGTACTTTCCACAACCAATTTTGCCTTTTTTCCATGACAAGTTAAGTACCTTTTGGTATGGACTGCAGCATACAAATACCACGCAGTGATACACTGGAAACTTGCTACATATTAAAGAGCTCTGATATAACAAGATTCCTTGTAATTTTGCTGGTCCCAGGTCTTTATGTTCTTTTGTTTTTCTACCCTGATATAAGGAGATTCCTGATATAGCAAGGTAATTTTCATGGTCCTAGGGTCCTAGTGAGTTACCACTGTATATATTATTTCATGTTTGTGATGCAAGGCTGCCATAGCCACGCACGCCCCAAAACACGATCAATTTCCGTGACTTTGGGAGTTTTTTTTTCACTTTCCATGACTTTCCAGGTTTTTCCATGACTGTGGAAACCCCTGATACAGCTGCTGGTTGTGCAATTGGGTTACTTGTGGTTTGTAAACTAGGTCATCCTGTACATGCAGACATAAATAGGAGAGAGAGAGAGAGAGTGCCCCCTAATGCTAACCCTAACCCTAGGACAATGATGTTCTGCACTCTCTCGTGCTTATGTCAGAATCCACAGGATGAGGTTAAACAAACCTGTGTTCTACACCTGCTACGATACATCCACGAGAGACTAGCTACATGTATGTCCATAGGAATACTGGTCCTGCAAATGGGTTATTCACTTATTCAGGATTGGAAAATAATAAACACACCACTTGTAATGCGCCATCGATCTAGTACACTATTCTGAGGCGCAGAAAACTAGGTCATCCTGGAGAGAGCACCCTAATGCTTTCAAACCTTAGGCTTAGGACACTGGGATGTATGAGCCAAGCCAGCGAGGTAGCGTGCTTTCTCTTTCGTCTAAGTCAGAATATCTACAGGATGAGTGTAAACAAACCTGTGTTCTAAAGCAGCAACGATACAGCCATGGGAGGCAATGTCCATACAGATACTGGTGTACGTAGTCCTGCATCCTCCTAGACCATGACTGAAGATGACCACTGGATACTTGGTTTTGGACTCACTTAGTTTACCATGCCACCAGACCGGTAGTGTGACTTTAGCTGCAATGACCATCAAGGATATATATACAATCAATAAAGATACGGTTGAGTTCTGGTAAAAGGTGGGAAATAATTTGTGAGATTTCTCAATATTTCTAGCTGAGTTTGGAAGAATATCATCTAGTAGACATATTCCCTTAACCCTTTCAGGACAGGGATTATTTAAGGGCTAAATTGATCACATTTTGTTCTTCAAATTGGCAACAATAATATTTTTCCTTTTAGTGCTACATGGTTCTAATATGGTGTAATGTCTTTGAAAACAATATACATGGTTAGAAATTTGTTGAATAGTTGAAAGAAATTGCCAATTTCGATGAAAAACAATGATTTTAAACCTCTCAATGTGTTGCCAATTTAAGGATCTCAGAGCTTATTCTTGTTTTTAAAATTCCTGGCATCAAACGCAATATGGTCATGCAATAAAAATGGACATAGTGTGTGCAGAAAATTGTGCTCTTTCTACTCGTGCATCTGGTATATTTTTTAGAGCTCTGGATCAAAAGTTATTGAGCCAAACCACAAAATGTGGTCAATTGTCTCGAAAGGGTTAAAAGGATTGCTCTTCGAATACACTCATATTTGAAATATGAAGAGAACTAGCTAAAAGTGTTTGGGCAAACATTCATGCCACATGTATGTGTGTAGTCCCTGTATATACCCATTTCTGTGCGCAGTGCATGTGTTTTTTCAGCAAGACATTCAATTTATTATCATTTTGATGATTCCAAAACCTAACAGAATACACAAATCTTTATTTTCTGCATCATCAACCTTTCTCAATTGCTTTGAGACAGTTTCTTGGACAATTTAATTGCATTACCAGAAATCAACCTTATTTTTAAAGGGGAATGAAGCCCAAAATATATTCAACTTCTATTCCAAGGTGTAATTTATTCCCACTTGTTGAACCATAAGATTTTGCAACAAAATTTATGAAAGGGCTATTTGCATTCGGAGCAAAATATATAACCTCCTGTCCTGCTGGCACTACATGTACTTGGGGGCTGCCATTATTCTGGAAAATGGTGACATACGAGTTGCAAAAAAAAAAAAAAAAAAAAAAAAGTTGCAGGAAGATATTTTTCATCAAATAGCCAAATTGCATTTCTTGATACTGCCAAATCCCTTTCATGATGAAAACATAAAAACAGACTCATGTATCCCTAAAGTAAAATACATTTTTAAATAAGGGGATGGTGCCAGAGAGCGATATATATTCAAGAGTACATAACATGGCTGCATTTTGTGAGTAACTGCTATTAAGCTGCATATTCTGTGTTACAAAAAATGTAATGGAGCATTCTGTGTTAAAACCGACCAAGGTCAACGTTCTTGAGATAAGAAAATAAATTTTACATATCCCATGTGTGATCAAGCATAAAAGTGGTGCATTTTTTGATGTGTGTGAACAGATTTCATGTCAACTTACATAGCAGCCACTTGAGTGTCACACCGGCCAGTTTCTTGCCTGCTACCGTGCCATAACCTTTGGCATACTGACTGCCTAACAACCAAGCAGGCCTTGCCTTCTTAGGGGGACCACCTGGAGTCTTCTCCATAGGGTAGAACAGACGAAAGAACACCCTGAAATGATAACAGAGCAGCAAGTAAAAAAAAAAGAGAGAAAATGAAAGCGTGAATCCATACCATCAGTGTTAAAAGCCTTACACACATTCTTGATCTTGCACTTGCTACTTAAGAGGAATGACGATAACTACATGTACATGCCATTGCACATAGCCTTCAACCACACGTCTTCTCAGAGATTCTTAAATTGACACAATACATGTATGCTTGAGGTGATGAAATAATTGGTGCATCACTTCTTTATACATATACACCGGTGTGTTGGCTCAGTCAGTAGAGCGTCCGCCTCACAACCGGGAGGTCGTGGGTTCGAACCCCGGCCGCGTCATACCAAAAGACGTTAAAAGATGGGAGTTGCTGCTACCTTGTTTGGCGTTCAACAATTATGGGATAGAGCAACGTCGATCTGGCGCTGCTCAGTGGCTGCCGGGCTCACGATCAATTGGGCAAAAATAATTTCCATTTCGGTTTAACTTAATAAAATTTGGAGTGGACTTTAAAAGATTATTATTATTATTATTATTATTATCATTATTAAATTCTTGAAATCTTCTTGCAGTTTCTTGAGCCTGGGCACTGGACAAGGAAAAATCCTGTCCATACATCAACGTACAATTTGAATAAATTTGTGAAATGGTCTGTAGCTAAAGATTTCCATCATAATGATACCCACCCTGAGGTCGAAAGTCCAGCCATGATATCCCCGCATCCGACTCCATACGGCCCTCTGCCTGCCGGAATACCACGGGATGAACGACCCTGACTTCTAACATTAGTCGCCATCTTTGATGGACCCGTTTCCTGGCGGAAGGAGGTATTAAACAACAGATTTATTTTTCACTCCTGAAATGTCAACTTTTAGTAAAATTTTTGCTTTACACTGTACATACATGTACATTTGTATGTACTGTACATGTGTATGTTTTGATGCAGAATACCATGAATAATATACACACATACACATGTACAAGAGCAGAGGGAGCAAAAATTCACAGAGATATACATATATATACAAGTTCATACATTGCAAGAGGTGTTCATGAATAAGAACAATTTGAATGAAAATAATCTTTAACACAAGCTTACATGTAGCAAGCTTAATTTCAACTTTAATGACATTTTTGCATTACATGTATCTTTTGATCCAGAATGCTATGAATTACATGTATACAAACTACAGAAGCAAAAAAGAGAAATAAATCAGAGAGCAATTTGTCTTCATTTCTGTTGCACTTAGGGGTGGGAGTTTCGGGTATTTTTTCAATTCGGGAACCCGACTATTTTTCGGGCGGGTTCCCGGTTACCCGAAAATGATATAACACGAATTACAAGCCAATATTTACCCCTAAGAAGCTACAAACACTGTGGGAAAACTCCTTTGTGTTTGGCAACTGAAATAAACCATGCGAGGAAAAAACAAAGACAAAAACAAAAACAAAAACAACAAAACAGGCGGAGGAAATCGCGTGGGCGCAAGACAGGATAGGCATAAGCCGCCTAAATCTAATCTGTAGAAATTGTCTACCGTTAAATCATGCCAGCGCGCCAGCGCCTTAGGTAGTCACGCGCGGTCAACAGTCCCTCGCACATGTTTATCCAAAATACATGAATGTACATGTACTTATAAAAAAGGAAGGGGAATACAAAGAAATCTTATGAAGAAAAACTCGTTTGAGACGATGATCATGATTCTTAATAATTTTGTACGGGCAGCTCTTGGGAATTTTGACATCGTGATCGTAGAGATCGAGTCACTTACTCACTTTGTACACAAACTTCACTGTTCACACGGAGTATTGATTTGCCTGGCGAAAATGGCGAGCTTTCTGTAGTATCTACACTCCTCATACTCTAATTATACACATTGTGAGTCCTCACGCACGCGGTCATCGTCTCACGGACAGTTTCATTCTCAACGTGTGATCAACCCGCCAATTATTGAAATTCACACACACGTACCACTACTAGTACACATAAAATCATCAATACATGCCGGGCCCTCTCTCTTCGCCAGTAGCACCATTGATATCATCATCGATCATCATAATCATCAAAGACATCATCATCATATCATCATTATCAAGATAATAGCATCATCAAAACAATTATCTTCATCAGACATCAAATATCATCATTCATCAAACTCATCATTCATCAAAAAAAATCATCAAGCCAACATTTTCTTCTCTGTCCGACTGCAACTTCATCCTTTAACACACACATGCGGTTCCCTTTTGAAATTCGATCTGTTTATACAAAGCGCCTTTCCGCCCAATGCCGCCGCGGTATATGAAAGGAAAAGAGAAAAAAGAAAAAAAAAAGGCGCATACCTTCATTGGCTGGCTGGCATATGACTTGTCATGACTTGTTATTAACGGACCGCTCATGAAATGACGTCACAAGCCCAATTTTATGAATGAAAATGTTAATCGCGCGCACTGTAGACATCCTTTGCTTCTCACAGCCTTGCTTTTCACTTTCGCATGAACAATGAAGGATATTATTTTGGATATATCGTTCATGTACTCTTAATCTGATTTCAGTAATTGGTAACTTCTTTGCTAAAGTTTCAGGATATTGTGACAGTGTCAGATCGTGATCGTCGATGTTAAAAATACGAGTTGTGAGATGCCACGTGCGAGTGTGGAGCGACTGTTGAATATGCATGAGTTTGTAAACTTTACGCCCGTTAATCACTCATAGACTTATCGTTCACTGCAAAGAAGGGGGAAGGGCACTAAATGCAAATTATGTCATGGGTTCAATGAACCAATGAGCAGTCTCCGAATAGCGGCAGTGAGCTTTGCTCTCTGTGTATACGAATGTGTAAGGTTATGTTTCACAGTGAGTTGAACGAATCAAAAGCGCATCACTGCAATGGTGCGCTAGAGCGCTACATGGATTTTTTTTACATGTAAATAGTAAATGGCTGTTCGACGTTCATCTACCGCCTTGTCGTGTACATACATGTACATAGGTGATAATTAAATACTCATTTTCGGGTATCGGTTATCTAATATTTTGACCCGGGTCCCGAGGCTCTCGGGCGGGACTCGGGTACCCGGTTTTTAGTCCCAGCCCTAGTTGCACTTCAGTTGAATAAGAAATTACGAATGATTTAACTGAAAATAATCAATAGTCTTCCAAAGGCAACATGAAGTAAATTTATAACCACTGACTATAGTCAACCTCGAGTAAGTCGACGTTGCATGTGTTGAATAGTCACTTAAGTCAATGGGAAAAAAAAAAATTTATCCTCATGGACTTTATTCTCTGTATAAGTCGATGTTTGAAAGTCGATTAATCGCCTATGTCAATCAAATTCCCAGAACAGTTCAAAAGAAAAACATTAAATTCACACCACTCAAGTCAAATGTGTAACCAATCACTGTCAAAAGCATCACAAGCACCGATCAATTTTGTTTAAATCGACTCCAGACTTGCTGGCGCTGGCTCCTCCGTTCATAATCTCCGCTCTCTCTCCCTCTCTCACCCTTATCCCGCCCCCGATAAGATCTCCCTTCAAACCTTTTTGATGGAGGCTTGATGGATAAGATTTGCAACAACTCTCTATCTAAAAAATGAGATTTCATTTTATTTATGCTCTGTAATTTTGTATGTAATTGCAGGTTGAAAATCCAGTCATTACAACACACTGGTGTGCTAGCTGGGTCAGATTATTAGCCGCAATACATCAGGGTATAGACTGAGTTGGGAAGGGTTTTCATCGCTAGCACGAACTTCGTTCTGCAAATTATCTCAAACAAACTCAGGCACAGAAATTATTGAATGTGCTTCACATGTGCCAAAAGGACAAATGTGAGTAAATGCCATAAATAAAAGCGCTGTGATTGGTTCAATATCGGCAAGTTCATTCGAGCTTCGCATTGCAACCACTGATCTCTACTGAAAAACCGTAGAGATCAGTGAACTGAATGAGTAAACATTTGGCGTGAAAACTAGCTTACATGTATGTTCTGCGCAAGTGATGGTCAATCGCGGGAAACACTACAGTGCTATGATTAGTCCAATACTGGCAAATTTGGTTTACATGTAACTTTGCATAGCAACTGAATATCATTTACACGCAAGTCACATGCCGCGTAAAGGGGTTAGATGGGGGCGATGTCTCATGTTCGTGATGTTATTGGCTGCTTGGTGTTACTAAGTTAGGCCCAGAATGAAATATTAGAGGCAACATTGTTCCTTAGCTAGCTAGAATGACATAAATCATACGGCGTAGAGTAAGAAGAGATCGAGGCTTCTCGTATCTTGGAATTAGAATACACCTTACCTGAAATCAAATACATATATCGTACAGTGTTTGAAACGTATAAAAAGCCATTCGTACATGTATATCAACATTTGTTTTATTTGTTTAAATATCGAAAGCTAACAAACATCGTGCCATTAGAAAAGTGAGACATTATCAATTCATTGTCATAGAAAGAATTGTTCTTACTCACTCTGAAGCATCGTAAAATGCCTTCTTCTCCTTGATAAAAAAATGTGATTCACAATTTCCGAGAATATATATCTTTATTAAATAACAAGATTAGAGAGCAGAGTTATATGTAGTTGAATGTCATTTTCTCTGATACACATCTTATCAGCCTCGTTAGAGAATGATATGGATCATCTTGATAATTAAAATAAATTGAATAGGCCTATCTATTCTTTATAAAGCATGTTATTGTAGATCTACTTTTTTTCGTCTTCTAAGGAAAATAACTTTGATTCATTATTTTAATGAATATCGTTAGCGGGAGATTTTGAATAGCAGAATTACTGAGTTAAATTCATGCATCTGGTAACAATATTTTTATCAGCCTTGGTAGAGAATGATATGGATCATCATGATATTAATGATAACTAAAACAAAATGAATAGGTCTATTTATTGTTTACAGAGCACGTTGTACGTTTTCTGTCTTCAAAGAAAATAACTTGGATTCATTATTTCAATGAATATCGTTAGTCATGTATGATGTATGGTCAGGGGTCCTAAAGTAAAGCTACGCAGGTCCTAAAGCTACGCACCCCACAAATACACGCAATGCGACGCGTTCAACAAGTTCAATGCGCCAAACGTTTGGTGTGACTGAGCGACGAGATTATCATTTACGTTCGCCAAAAAGAATGAGCAATTTTCCTTTATTTTTGTTGATATTATCCCTATTTGCAACTCGGGATGAAATTCACGTCAGTCAGCCTAAAAATCAAGATTTGCATTGATTTATTACGTGTGCGTAGCTTGCCTTACTGGCTTTAGGACCCTTTCATTTTTTTGACCAAATTCGACATGGGTATCGACATCGACTTGAAAATTTATGTTATTGATATTTGTCCGTCGTAATTTGCTCAGGAATTTAATTTAATATTTTAAGAGTATGTAGAACCAAGACATATAATTAAAAGAAATTTGCATAAACATGATAAATCATTGAAAAAGTGTTTTTTTAGCCGCTGGAAACAAAGTGCATAGCTTAATAGAGTTTAGGTACAGCTCCGGGCCGGGCACGCATTTTGATTGTGCGTCATCTGCATGCATGCAGTAGCGGTCTTGTCTAACGTATGGTGGATCTGAAAATTGCGTGACTGTGTAGGTCGATGACATTACGGGACACTTCCGGGTCTACGAGCGCAGTGAAGGCTTTTTTGGGGCATCGTTCGGGCAACATTCAACCTACCGGTAACCATAAAAATTAATATTTCACTTTTTTTTCCGATATTTTTTAATTCTAGGGTCAAAAATGGGGTTTTAATATTCTAATGGTGAAAAGGACTCGGAGATGAGAGAAGCTGGTAAAGGTCACTCATGGGCCCTTGCCTATGTGGGACTGTGTCCAACATTCACTGTTGCAGCAGTCAAAAACAGACAACAAAATTGCTCTAAGCAAGATTTAATTTTCTTAAATTTGCTAGATTACCTGATTCATGGACTCTTCCACCCTTACTGTGCCACAAATTAGGGGATTCAGAATTGAAAGTGAAATTTTAAATAATTATTTTCCTCTCCTGTATGAATGATCTAGCCTGGAAAAGGGCCTGCTGATACACACAATAGCTACTGAAGCCTATTCACCCATAAAAGAGCTAGTCTGAGTAGGGTGTCTGGAGGATTTTTCTATCTCACAAACTACACATTCAAATGATTTGAGATTTTCAGATCTCGTTGAAAATACTGTAAAATTAAAAAATACATGTACCAAATTTCATGTCAATCCATGCATTTATTATTCAGTAATGCCTGAATGAATTATTGGAAATTTTCAGCTTAAAGATTCCCATAGACATGTAGATCTACATATGAATGGCACAAAACATGCTGCTGAAACACTAGTGTGCACACACAGAGTGTGAGCAGTTTGTGTGTAATTTTGCATAGGGCCCTGTGGAGCGGTAGGGGGAGGGTATTTTCAAATTGATATAGACTAGCAACTTGATCTCATATTAGTTTCTCAAAAATTCCTACAGAATCAAATTTGGAACATTCCAAATTACTTAAGTTCTGATGGACAAGTTTATAGCTCAAGAACTTGCCGAGATGTCACTTTAAACATAGATTCCTTTTCAGTTTTTCTTAAAGGTAACAGATAGTTTTGGGAAGCCCTCAAAAACTTTTCGTGAGATTTCTTTGATTTTACTTAATAAACAGCAGGGTACTAACATAACTAAGGTGCTGTGAAGTTTTTTCCTCCTCAAGTGAAATATTTATCGAATGAGAGGTGAAAAGTAATAAAAATACCTGGCCCAAAAAAGAGGGGATGTAAATTCAAACAACGGCCACACACACTACGTAGATACATGAGGATTGCTGTGTGTGTGTAGAATACGCTACACATAGTGCGAAGCGCTGGGTTTATTGTACGGGGAAACTTCGGGTGGATATGGTCTTAGCGTGAGGCAGTGAAAAGCCGTTACCAAGCGTTTCTTTCAGATATTTACACTAAATTTTGTTCGAAATCGTGAATGGAATGTTAAATAATCTCGTACATGTGTCTTATGATAAAAGGAGATAGACATGATAGACATGATAGAGTCTAGTCAGATAGTATGTGACTATTTCCGATAAGTTTCTTGCCAGTATGATTTTTGCTACCGAGACTGTCTATGAGCTTTAATGAGGAGATTAAGCATGTAACTTGTCCTTAACACCAAAATATAGACCTAGGAAATATAATTTCCTATCATAATTCATATGATACCAAATTTATTTCAAACTGCCAATGGAATCATATTTTTTAGTTAGTTTGAAATAACCTATACATTGAAAAACTGCGTGCCATTTTTTGTGCTGATTCAGCATAAAAACAGCTGACTAGATTTGGCCAACCTTCAGACACTCTAGTCTGAGTACAAGGTTATCTTCACTAGTAGTACTAGGATCTACATGTACTTAGCCACGGCCACGGAGCTCGTGTATCACAGCTAACGACGACTCGACTGTGAGTGACTGCACTGTGTGGGCTGGGGCGCCTGGCGGATCGAGTGAACGGTGGTTTCCTCAATGACAATTAAAAAAACGACGATGAAAAAAATGCAATATTTGATTCATTATCAACTGAAAATACTATCCGATATAGTTTATAGATCTACGTACAAATTGAAATATTAGGACTTACCTGCAGCTGGTCACCTCCAATCCATGTACCGGTACTAAATTTATGTAGCAAAATTAAACTTACCTGGGGGGTGTTTCATAGAGCCGTTCGTAAAGTTACGCATGACTTTACGAATGACTTAAATATGACAAGCCAAATGGGATTTTTTAATGCATCAACTAAAGTTGAACTGTGCAGATGTAGATTAACATTCTTATTATAGCAAACATTTTTTATGCAAAATATATTTTTTTGCCATAATTTAATTGAGGTTATTAGAAATACAGTCACATTTTGTTAAAACATCAGGAAAAACTTTGGGCATCCTATCTGGCACTTCATGTTCAAGTCGTTCGTAAAGTCATGCGTAACATCTACGAACAGCTTTATGAAACACCCCCTTGTGTACCCGTAGATACCATGGTACCAATATATGCGATCGCGATCGCGAACTATATCTATATGACCTGTGTATCATAGAGATCGTACCGCATGCTTCCGGTTCCGGGGTCAATCCTTTGGATAGCTAATTGGCTAATCAGAGCATTCTCTTGAGATTATGTTTATGAATATAATTATAAATTGACCACCTTGTGCATATGTACGTATCATGCATATGTCTATCAAAGATCATTGTGTGGAAACTGGATCCCGAACTGGATGCATTGATGACGTCCGAAATCATTTTATTTTTTTTTAATGTGAATATTCAAGATGGCTGACGATATGTCTTTCCCTTCTTCTTTTTCTTCTTCTGGAAAAGTGCTGCCTCAGAGTACTGAAGATATATCGCACTGTGAGTTGTGTGTGCATGTGGAGCTTAGCATGAATGTCCCCTGGCCAGGTTCTTTCAAAACTATTTGCAGGTGCTTATACGTACAATATAAAACATATTAGTAAAAAGATATACATAGTTTGCTGACTTGCTGTCTTATCATCTATGCATGCATCACCCTGACTGGAGCCTAAATAGATTAAGGCCTCAAGCGAGGGAGGGTCGACTGGGTACTTGAATAGGTTGTTATTATGCAGTGTTTTTGGAAAGAAGGAGGATCTAAGCATTGATAGGCCGCAGGCGCGTAGCCGGGGGGGGGGGGGGGGGGAGTGCAATGGGGGCGGTCACCCCCCCAAAAAAAAAAACGCCAACGGAAAAAAGTGAGAGCGAAAAAGTAGGGGGAAGTGAGAGGGGAGGTGATATACGAGCCGTTCAACCGCGCAGCTAGGATTTAATTTAAGCCGGGGGCGGTTGTGCAAATTCAAATTCAAATTCAAATTCAAATTCAAATTCATTTATTGATTCAAAAATCCAAACATATAGGATCATTCTCAATTTTCATTTTACAAAGCACAGCAGGTATACAAACGTAGCATATAGTAAGTAACATAGTATACAGAAGTATGCATATAGATATAAAGATATACATAGGTATACACAGATCCATATATACATATATGCTTCTGTAACATATATACATACATACATACATCCATATATATACATATATATATATATATATATACACATACATATA